>DWJN01006227.1:0-10834 GCA_018248895.1 Carystus phorcus
GAACTAACGACGAACAAACGATTAAAAATGAAAAAAGGTCAAAAATCAAAAACAGGGGGGCTAACTTCATTGAGCCCGAATTCACAGTCACAGGTGACGTCATACCCTAGTGCTCACAGTACTCACGGGTCACGGGTCGGATTGTTAGCACCGTGAGCTGACGTTATTTCGCGCCATTTATTTAAAATCAATGTGTTGTGTTTCAGTCAACTCAAGCGTCCAAAGAAGAGTTAGCACAATTCAAAATACGGAATACTGACTTATCACATTAACCCTTTATGCTGTTTTTTTTTTACAGATATTCTTTATAATGTAGACTTGTAAAATAAATAATGAAATACTAAAAAATAATGCTTAATAAATAACAACGTTTTATAATAGAATTGTTTTACATTTACTAAACCGTAGGAACAGTTCTACCAAACATGGTTCCATGTCAATTAACTACAGATATAGATATTTGAGTATAAAAAAAAAATACTGCAGTCACCCCCACATTGGTATACAAGAATAAAATTTAATAAAAATAAAAGCGTATTAAAGTAAAGTTGAATTTTATAGACCACCGAATGTAATCAGGTCCTAAAGGTTTTTCTTGGAATATTGAATAATTTGAATCATTATAGACATTTATTTCTAACTAACTGACCCGGCAGACCTTGTACTGCCTCAATAGATGAATAAAAATGCATTGAAAAGATAGTACAAACCGATTTTAAAACATCGATGTTTTATTGTCCAAAATTGATGATCATCGAAAATCAATGATAATGGACCATCCCTATTTTTAAGGAAAAAAAAAATGTTGTTTTTTTATTAAATTCAATTCCTGGAATTTGTATATTTAGGTAGGTAGGTACTTTTCTTTTAAACCTTCCCTGGATTTCCACAAATAAATCAAGACCAAAATAGCCAAATCGGTCCAGCCGTTCTGAAGTTTTAGCGAGACTAACGAACCGCAATTCATTTTTATTTTTATAAGATTATCTCTTTCCCTTTGGGTGTATCTTTAACCGTCCGTGCGTATTATATCTGTATTCTGTCTGCTTCTTTAGCATTACTCGGCAAGGTGACATATTGTCAAATTAATTTAATGTAACTAAAACTGCTAAGAGTCTGTTTGTCATTTTCATTTGTGAATGGGAAGTTGTTGCTCATGAGCTCAGTTAGTTTTTCTGTTAATTTAATGTATTAATAATATTAAAGTTGGTTTTATAATAACAAATAAATACACCGTACTAGATCGATAATTATGTCTTGGTCAACTAATATTTGTGTGGCGTTTTTTGTCACGAGTTTGTTCCTTTGTTTCATTTTATCTGCTGATAACTACGTCCAAGCTAATGAAAATGAACCTGAGAGCATCTCAAAAATAGGGCAAGGAGTGGGACATATAATGAATATTTATTACTGGTACGTACGACTTCAATATCCTCATTATGTGGATGAAATGTACTTTATGTATTTCAATTAATTACTTTTGTGCGTATTTGTATAATAAAGTTATCTAACCTTTATATTTTTTTTACTAGTATTTAGAATTACAAACTCGTTAGTTAATTTGTTGTTATTGTGTTGGTAAGCACCTGGTATGTAAGTTATAAAACCTGGTATGTAAGCAAGAGTAGCTGTGATATTATTATCATGCATAAACGAAAAAAGGAAAATAATGTGTAAATAGTTATGAAACCTTTTTGATCAAGAAATTATTTCACGAAACAGTTGAACTTCTGTTTACCATTCTATTTGCTTAAGAATTCTAAAGGAAAAGTGCTCATGATTGTTGAATTGTCTCTTCTTTTAAAATAAATGAGGCATGTTTGTTGTTATCAGTTTTTGTTGCCAAGTTAGAGATAACAGTCGGTAAATCTTAATTATCAACAGGTACAAAACATCATGACTATTTGAATAAGATGAACTCGAAATATAATTTATTTACCCATATTATCAGTTATAGAAATTAACATAATAATTATTCTACAGTTCTTGATAAGAACCATACTTAATACTCTGACAAATATAACAACATTTTAATATATCTCATAGACATGAAATCCTTTATTTTTTTACAGTTATTCCTGTGGATATCGTAAAGTGTTTGAAGATTATGCTGGGATAATACAGCAAAAATATCCAGAAATATCTGTTATTGGAGCTAACTATGATCCACCTGGCTTCAATATGTATATGTCTAGATTAGTTGTATGTAACCTTTCTTTTATTATTTATTATGCATCTGTTGCTTATATTTACTCCTTTCTGTGTAATCTAATTAAACTGCTATATTGATTTTAGAAGATTGCTTCTTTAAAACTACTAATAAATATGCTCTTGGAGTTTTTGTTTGGAGTGGTCTAATCTATCTATATAAGTAATCAAGTCTATTTTGTTAACTAGCTTATTTAGACAATGAAGGTTTTGACTGTTTCTCTAATTCTATTTTTAAATTTCCATATATCTTCACTTTGCAGGGTTTTGGCAAGATGATATTAATTATGTGCATATTGAGTGGCGTCAATATATTTGCATGGCTGAACAAGCCTCAACCGGCGTGGTGGAGTTGGTGCCTTGAGAACAAGCTCTATGCATGCATGATGATGTTCTTTTTGTCCAATATGATTGAAGGACAATTAATATCTTCTGGAGCGTTTGAAATATCTTTAAATAACATTCCCCTGTGGTCCAAACTAGAAACTGGACGAATTCCTCAGCCTCCAGAACTTTTCCAAATAATTGATAATACACTACAATTTTCAAAAATGGATAATAGAAATTTTGGGCAGTAGAAAACCAGCAATTTAATTATTAAATTTGTTGTAGATGTAAAATATGCATTATTATTTCATTTAGTACACTTTTTTCTGGTATTTATTGTAAATGAACTGTCTGTATGTACATTGAGGAGATTTTGTATAAAGTGGTGGTTAATTTTAAAGAGTTGCCACATAGGTTTCTCGATTTAAGAATAAATTTTTTGATTTATTTGAAAGATTTTTGTTTCCATAGTTATAAAGGAATGATAGAAGTATAGTATAATTATTTGTCTGTGGAATATCTTACAAGTTGTAATTTAATTTCACATTGTGTTCATGTATAACTTTTAAATTTTTCTTAGAAATTCTGTTCATTTCATACACAAAAAATGCTCAAGATTGAAAAGAATGGAAAATTTTATGTTCTCTGCTTTTGAAATAACTTCATATATAATATGCATTTTAATAAATTGTCTCCAGTAACAAAATACAATCAAAATAATATTTATTTAAAATTACTACAAATTTCTTAATTATCTTGATATATTTAAGATTTTATTAGATATGTATGCTTAAACCCCATATTATTTTGTTTCAATCCATTCAAAGCGATCTTATTTCATTTGCATTCTAAAGTTTATTGGTAGAAAATCCGTATTTTAACCTACTTTAAATAATGGTCTATGGAAAATTATTTTATGTAAAAAAGCAATGCTGAACACTTGTATGTAATGTCTGGAGAAAATTTTCCTATCATCTAGTATTTTTACAATATTAATTCTTGTATATTTACTTGAAATTAAAAGATTATTGTTGGTTTACTTGGGTTGGATTGGTAAAAGTTTACTTAATAATAGTCTTATTACATAGGTAAAGATTACTAATACAGTAAGCATTTAATGTACATTTAAATTAACTAGTCAGAAACAATTATTTTAATATTGTAATTCAATGTGCATCTATTTAACGATTAAAGTTATCCAGTTTTTGATTGTGACTCCTTGTTAAATAAAAAGTTCGTGCATTATATGACTTCTTTGAATGCTCTTGAAAACTTTTCTGAAGTCGTTCTTTACTAAAAACCCCAACTAATGAGTTTTATTTTAAATATCTTCCGTAGAAAATCATCGTTTAGTTTCAATATTATTATAGGCATAGGTGACAAATTTATTTTATGGTTGTGACATTATTTAATTTAACAAACCTTAAAGTCGAGTTTTCCAGAGGTTAAATTACTACTACGGAAACTTGAGATATTGTATTGTTCATATTTATTTACCACACTTATTATTAGGATGATTTAGTTGCCTTTATTGAACGACAGTAGTTGTGGACGGACATAATATAAGTTATATTATGTTCTGGTACTCTAAAATAAGTAAGTACTAGAGTTACTTAAGGACAGATAAGACGTCCAATGATAAGTTATTCATACTTAAACAAAATAAAATACAAATGAAGAAAACCTAATTCCTCAACAGCTTGAGTCGGTCCTAACTGAACGATCGAGTTAGGAACTGCAAGTCCATTGGTAACTGCAAAATCTCTTGAGCGTTTTCCGTGCTTAGGAGCAGTTCGAAAGGCACGTACGTCGGTCCCGGTTGTTATCGTCAAATAGCAGTCGCTAGGCCTTGTTGGAAGTCTGAGAGATTTCGACACTTGCTTTAGCCCCTCTAACGATTAGCACTGGCAGCATGGCGCAATATGATCATGTCCAACGAAAGAAAAATAGAAAACATTCCTATTCGAATAGGTAGGAGTACGTATGTACAAGTAATACAATTATATTTATTACCTTATTTATATACGCAATTGGGCCCATTAATCGCAATGAAAACGGTGAACATACAATAAAAATGATGAATATTAATAAAAGATATGAAATAATTTATAGCAGCACTTTATTGGACGGTATCAAGACAATTATAACTAAGTTACACTTAAAGTAATAAGTACCTACTAAAATTGTGACATTAGCAGCATTTGTACGACATCACTTGGCAAGGTGGGGGCGAAATCTTGAACTCGGAATAAATCTCATTAGCATGCGCATACTTTTTTTGGTCTTTAGGTTAATAGCCATCATCATGGTCATTAACGTTATCAGGTCATCAAACACAACAATATCGAACAAAGAATAACGGTGTGCCTGTTTTTATGTAGAAATTGTTATACTGTGTTGTGTGCAGTTATTTATGTAATTGCACGGGCGGGTAAACGATCACAAAACACAGACAAAAAAACGGAGAAGGCAGTAAATAAACTCGCTTCTTATAAGCTTTCCGACACTATACCAAATCACTACAGGCATATCGCGTGATATATAACGTTCTAGTATCACATTGCATTTGTGTTTATTCAAAACGCTCCTGGATTAGTTTATTTACACAAATAGCATATTATCGATTATATCGATACTTTACTTGAACATAAGAAAATGGTCTTGTGTGGTGTTTTTAAATGTAAAAACAGGTACTCCATTTTTCTAACAAACCTAAAAACTGAAAATTATTACCCCCATAAACGATCATAGTGCGAGGTGATATCAAAAACGATATTACCTACTACTCAGTACTCAGATATTTTGCCGTACCTATAAATCCGAAAACGTCCTCTACAAATCAACTAATATATTTACTTAAATACACAAAGTAACACTGTTGTTCATTTTAATTCGTGGACGGATGACTGCGGTTATTCCGCGAGTCTAGTGGAGCTGCGTGTGACACATGGGGCACGAGTGGCGCAGCACTAGCTCGTGGTGCAGCGCGCGCGCGTCACACACCGTACAGTGCCACGGCGCCTGCGCCTGTGCCTACGGTTGTCAACTTTTATTACAAGAAATAGAGTATATCTGATTTCAAAGGAAGTAAATAAGGGGTACTAACTTATAAAAAAAAAAATGTTTTCAAGGCATCATCAAGGGGCCCTCCATAAAATACGTCACACCTTAAGGGGGAGGGGAGGAGTAGCCGAAGTGATATCTCGAGTGACAAGGTGATGGGCGGGCACATTCTTAAATTTCGTGACGTCATAATTATGTATAAATCGAAACACAGTGTTTAAACTGTGTTATATTAATTTGATTGAAATCAAGAACATCAGGCAGGATAGTAGTCAAGCATTAACTTATATGGTGTAAAAAAAAAAGAAATTCGTGTGACGTGGTTTATGAATGGCCCCTAATAGGTATGCATCATATATGACTAGTATAGTAAATATTGTGTTAAAAATTAGCGTCCTCTATTCATGTACATTATACAGGACAAATCTACTTTATAGTAAGGTTGGCAACTGTACCTGCGCCCCCAGCGGCCGCGCCGACACCGCACACGCCGGGCTCTCGCCCCCGCACGCTGTACACCTCGCCGCCCTAAGGAGATTTCTATTGTCATATATTTTACTAGCGATCCCTCCCGGCTTCACACGGGTGCAACGCTGATACTAAATACACTACAGAAAAACTGTGAACGTATTATACATATAAACCTTCCTCTTCAATCACTATCTATTTAAAAAGCCGCATCGAAATCCGTTGCGTAGTTTTAAAGATTTAAGCATACCTACATAGGAATATAGGGACCGACAAAGCGACTTTGTTTTATACTATGAAGTGATTCACAAAATGAACACTTTTCAAGTAGGTACAGTCACAATAATTCAATTATGATCTTGAGAGACGAATAGAAACGTGGAGTTTTTTCCAATCCGACAGTAGCAATATTTTCCGACATCCCCGTTAAAACGCGGATACAGCTAGTTGAACATAAAGTACTCTCGTTGATTGCCGAAATCATACAATACTATTTATTACTAGTAGAGAATAAAAGTGGAATACAAACCAATCAGACATGGCGGCGTGGCAATGCGGACATTCTACTTTATTCCCTTTCGGATCCTTCGGCTTACACGTTGTAAATACTTCTATCGCTAATTGTTCAAATATTTCTGGCTGCAATATATCGTAAAACATTCAATGTTATATCAATTTTTATGACACTACAAAGTGAAATATACGTTAAATAAGGTACCTACTCTTTAACACAATAGAAAAACAATACTTACATCAAGTGCATCCAATTTAATAAATGCCTTGGAGCATAAATCAAATGCGCGTGCCTGAATAGCTATAGATGCAACCGTACACCAAACCTAAAAAAATAATTTTCGTTTAGTATTTGGATTACGTCAAATAACATAATTAAATATAAATAAGGAACCTTTAAGACATTGCATAACAATTACGATTTGAATACATGCCCTTGACATACACTGGACATTGTATTGTCTGTCTCACAATAGTATGTAATACGTCATACTTTACGCCGGAAATTACTGCACCTTGAATAAAATTAAATATAACACTGGTTAAAAGGTTACCGGGCAACTGAGGTGTCGGAAGTTCTTAGGAACAATCAACCTTCGACGTGGCTTAACGACTGTTACGGACATAATGATATAGCCAGACGGTTTAATATAACTTCCGAAAAATGATTAAAGTTGCCTTATTATAATATTACATCACACCCGTGGTTATTGGACTCTATCGACATTTTGAATCACCATATGTCGTGAAGCTATGCGAATATGTATTAATTATGTAATTGTACGAAAACTAGTGCGTTTACTTACTATACATAAATTGTAAAAGATATCAAAATATAAAAGGTATAAGAATATTGAAGAAACTTTAAGAGTAGTTGACGAGAAATCATGTCCGCGTTATATGTAACGTAACATACATTAGTGACACAGGAGTATGTCTATTACTAATAATATGGTCGGCTACGTAGCCAAATATTTTACATTGAAGTGTATGGGGTCAGTATATCTTAAATCGATATTTGTGTAGAGTGGTCGGCGTCCGGGTGGGGTACAGGCTTGTGAAATAGGTTTGAAAAGAGCGTGTGTTAATATTTTTTTTATTTGGTTCAGGAATTAACTCCCTTTTTATAGAGTTGTTACTATTGAGGACTGAGTGAGCAATGAGACAACTGGAGTTTACGGGATTAATTTATGCATTTTTACTATGTGCTAGTTTATGGTAACAATATTTGGTAATGGCGATTATATGGTATTAATTAAATATATGGTAATACTAGCAGACTCGGCCACGCATTGCTGTGACTAAGGTTTACATACTCAATTTAGCAGACTAATTATCTTACATCACCATCTGTTAGAATCTTATGGAACTAATTCTTTGTAAGATATTAAACAAATTGAGATGTAAGCTATCCTATCTTTCAAGTTGGATCAAACTGCACACGATGTGCAAAATTTGATTGAAATCGGTTAAGTAGTTTAGGAGTACATCGCGGACAAACACCGTGACACGTACTTTATATATATTAAGATGGTATTATGGTAATAACGGATATGACGCGTCACACCGATAGGTAAAGTTGTATACTTTCAAGAATCAAGTGAAAGACTACTATCTGTCTCTTTAATAATATACATATCTTTCTATTTCCTTTATTTAATCCTTTCCTGTATCATTCCTTGCTTTTATATATGCTTCTGCCAACACTAGCTGCTGACAAACTAGTCTCTTTTTTTTGTGCGCCTACCCTGCTCTAAATTACTTTACTTTTTATTAATTTAATAGGTTGTCTGGAAGAGATCGCTAGTTGAGTGATAAGACCGCCTATTATATTAGTTCCTACCTAAAAATGTATTCAAAATATTATACCGTCTTGATGTACAATAAAGAGAATTTTGTTGTTATTGTTGTTGTAATGAATCAAATGAATGAATATTGAAGTAACCACATAATAACGCTGAGCCGTTCGATGGCTCGAACAAGGAGGTAGACCTGCAATCGTTGGGCGTCGTGCAGCAAGTGCGCGGCGGCGGCGAGGCGCGCGGCGGCTCGCAGCGCGGCGTCGGGCCGGGCGGGGGCGCGCGCGCGGCTCGCCGCCAGCCGCAGCCAATGTTGCGCGCCGCCCGCACGGTAACTACGACCCGCCTCACGACTGCGCCCGCCCTCTACATCAACACACATTGGTCGCGTTCCAGTAAGCGTTCACAACGATCAAAACGCTCATTTCAGCGTTCCACATGACGACCGCAGTCGTTGTGGTCGAGACGAAAACGTCATTCATGACGTCATGACTAACGCTCACGACGACCCGTCTTAAAAGGTGGGTCGAAGTGTCCCTTCCACTATAGTTTATGACAATAACGCTCACAAGCTAGTGGAACACGAAAAACTGCGGTCGTGAGCGTGATCATAGTGGACGCTTAGTGGATCGCGGCCATAGTATAAAACAGAGTCGCTTTCTCTGTCCCTATATCCCTATGTATGCTTAAATCTTTAAAACTTAGCAACGGATTTTGAGGCGGTTTTTTAATAGATAGAGTGATTGAAGAGGAAGGTTTATATGTATAATACGTTCATAGGTTTTATGTAGTGTAAGTTGTATCAGCATCGCACCCGTGCGAAGCCGGGACGGGTCGCTAGTAATGTATAAATCAACATCATTTTTCAAAAGGAATTCCAATAAGTTCAAATATTCGGACGGATGGACGACCCGCGTGGCGTAATGGTCACCACGCCGGACGTCGTTCTAAATTTCCGTTCTCGGTCTGGGTGTGTATGTGTAATTTTCTTTTTGTGTTGTCCAGGCACCCACGACACAGTGTATCCTAGTGTGGGGCTATGAGTGTGTGGGGTTATTATTATTATTATTATATATTCTTATGTTAGGTTTTTTGTGTATGTTGTAACACAATGAATGTTAAAATTGCGTCCTCTGATTTAATATGTATAGCAAAATATATTTACCAACTGAACATTGGGTGTACAGATGTCCCGACAAAATGTATAGTTTCTTTATCCGCGACGGAGGGCTCTTCCGCGACGCTTCTATGTTCGCCAACTACACAGATATTTTGTTAATATTATGAGAAAGCAGTAAAATGTGTTGCTAGCTTGGGAAAAAGCTGATTTATAAGTACAATTTTATAAAATATATTAAAATGATCTACTGTTAAAATGTTAAAATATACTTCAGAAATAAGAGAACAATGATTCAGAAGATTTCAAAACAGAATGTATACATGTACACAATTATCTCAAATTCTAGTGGCGCCATCTCCTCCGATCTTTGCTCTGCTGTTTGCTTTTTTTTTCAAAATAAATAAATGAATATAATATACCTGTACAAAAGTCACTTATAAAATAATAATTACCGATGTACCCTCCTATTGTTCTGTAAAATACCAATACCACCAACTACTATAATAATATAAAAATAAAAGCGGCATATATCTATGAGAGACTGAAAGTTATATACCTGGTACGCCATAGCGGCAGCCTGCGCAACTTTCCCGCTCTCCTTAAGTTGTGTTATGGTCTGGATAGACGGCAGCTGATTGCTTAGATCATTCTTGTCATCAAAATACATTTGTTTCACCATTGCTTCCTGCATCATTAAAACAGATACTTAAAAAAAAAATTTTTTCTTAAATTGAAAACATATCTGTAAGTCAGGGATTTGAGTGATCCTTTTCGGGCGCCATGATGTTGTTCATTTAATATGGACTTGTATTCTGCCATTTACGTGATTTAACATAAGGTTAGTTACATCTTATAAGAGGTTTCCTTGGGTTTGCATGAGATTGGGACGAGATGGGGAGTAAACATTTATGTGGCAGATAAATAAGTTAAATGTTTATTCTTCGTGGCTATTAGTGTTTTGTTTATATGTCTAGGATCCCGAAAGTATAGAAGTATGTGTGGAGGAATATTATGAAAAAATATTAAAGTTTGTATATTTATATGAAACTAGCTGACCCAGCAGACTTCGTACCGCGTAGAAAATTGTTGTTTTTTATTCAGTTCCTGGCATTTTTGTTTTGACTTATCTTTTAAACATTCCCTGGACTCCCACACATAATTCAAGACCAAAATTAGTCAAATCGGTCTAGCCGTTGTAAAGGTTTAGCGAGACTAACGAACAGCAATTTATTTTTATTTATATACATTTGTGTTTTTTTTTTTTTTATGCCATAAGCCGGCAAACGAGCAGACGGGTCACCTGATGGTAAGTGATCACCGTCGCCCATGGACATTA
>DWJN01006228.1:0-10834 GCA_018248895.1 Carystus phorcus
GGCCTCCGACATGGCTTAACGACTGCTATGTTCATAGCAACCGGGACCGACGGCTTAACGTGCCCTCCGAAGCACGGGAACGCTCAAGAAATGTTTGCCACTAGCGGTCACCCTTCCAGGTACCGAGCGTACAGTTGCTTAACTCTGTCGATCGCATAGGATCGACGCGAGCCGCCGGACTATGAGCGCCTCTGCCTAACCTGGTCCAAAGCATGTTCCTATTGGTGTGTAGGAGAATACCTGACACACCCCCCTCGGGCACGGTGAGGTCCACGGTGGCCTCCAGCGGCTTGTCCACAGAGAAGAGCATCCGATTCTCCCTCTCTGTCACACGTAGCAGCAGCGAGTTGCCCAGTCTCGAGCCGAGGAACAGGAAGTCTTCTTCTATCACACACATCTAAGAAACAGAATAAGAAAATACAGATGAATTGAGAATCTCCTCTTTTTATGAAGTCGATTAAAAAGTAATATGAAGTGTCTTGAAAACATTGATTTATTTGTTGTAATATAACTATATTTTTTACGAGCTATTACTTGCGGCTTGGCCTAGTCTATAAACGAAGTGACACTTCCTCTGTTTTTTTACTTAATTTAAGTCATTGCTACCACTAACTTAGAAAATGTCTGTTCACTGTTGTCTTGAAGACACCTACATTATAATCCAACGGGAACACTGACGCGGGCAATATATTACAATGTTTCGCATGTTTTGAGAGCACCGAGAGAATGGAGGATCGAATGAAAATAAAAATGTTCGATTGCATGTCATCGTATTAGTGTTGCGTGGTGTCGTATGGTGTCGTGTGGTGTCAGGTGGTGTCGTATGGTGTCATGTAGTATCGTAAATATCGTAATGTGTCTTATGATGTCGTGTGGAGTCGTATGGTGTCAGGTGGTGTCGTGTGGAGGCGTATGGTGTCGTGTGGTGTCCAGTGGTGTCGTGTGGTGTCAGGTGGTGTCGTATTGTGTCAGGTGGTGTCGTATGGTGTCGTGTGGTGTCGTATGCTGTCATGTGGTGTCGTATGCTGACGTATTGTGTCAGATGGTGTCGTATCGTATCACTCACGCAGGATGTGAGCACGGAGGCGGCGGCGCGGTCCAGATGGAAGCTGCGGACGCTGCGCACCGAGTCCGAGAGCAGCGTGAGCACGTACAGCTGGCCGCCCTTCAGCGCCACCGCGAACCGCGTGTCGCCCAGCGCCGCCACGCGCGCCCCATCCAGGGTTATACACACACCCTCCTGGATCCCTGCACACAAACACGACGGACACATTCATATAAATATATGTCGCTGTGACGACAATAATATACTCATTTTGTTATCTAAATATGGTTGATTTGTTCTAATGTTTAATAATTAGGTGATTTTTATGTAATAATGTTAACATATCGTGTTTAAATTGTAATTTGTTTTTGCAGTTAATCGAATCAAACATCAACAACTCCATTCTATTCGATATAAATGGCGACACTCTGTAAGTTGTCGAAATTTTATTCTACATTGTTGCTCGAACGAGTGACACGGTAAAAGAGTAAGATAAATAGATACTCACTGAGCGGGAAGTTAGTGGTGTGCGTGGCGATGCTGTTTAGCGACACCCCGTACGGCGGCACCGACTGGTTCAGGTATATGAGCGAGTTGACCGCCATTATCAGGCAACCGCCTACAAACATACATACAAAATACACCCCTACATTATTATAAACTAGGTGACTTCAACGTCGTTTCACCTAAAAGTCAGAACGATTGACATAAATTGACATAACTTCTTTATTAGTTAAACGATTTAAACGAAAAAACCACTGTTGCACCCACTACATACTTTTTATTTGCCTTAAAAAAGGAAATCGCCCAAATATTAATGTCTTACATATGACGAAACGCACGCATGCACGCACGCACATTTCTAACAATATTATTATTTATTTAAACAACATCATTTACATCTATCATTACAGGGTATACCCCAATGCGACAGAGTAAGCATATCTTTTAGCTACGTATTTGTTAAAAATATTTGACATGTATTGATACATTTAGGTATTGTAACATAACAAATGGATTACTACTTCTGCGAACTCACTCAATGAGCAAGAAAACACGTCTATTCTATCATGCGCTTCATTGAGTGTCCTGATCGCTCGAGTGAGTATTATAGCAGTGTGGGGCTGTGAGTGTGACGATACTGACCCAGGGGCTTCTGCACGGGCACCGCCTGTATGCAGTCGAAGGGCAGCCCCCCGATGGCCCAGATGACGGGGTGCACGCGCGCCGACATGTTCAGACTGACGCCGGCCATCGCGCACGTGTCGCTCCGGACCGCTGTACGACTGCACCGGACACGTTCAACATTAGTCGCGTCCACAGAGCGAGCAGCCTCGCGAGGCATTTGCCGCTTGAAGCAAAACACCGCGCAACGCAAAACCAGCAATACCAGTATATACCAATGTTCACTATGCAAACGACTGGGGCGCCTTTGAGCAAAACAAAAAGCCGACACTGGGGTGGCTCGGGCGCTTGTGCGCTCGCTCGCAGCATATGCCTTGCGAGGCTGCTCGTCCTGTGTGGACGCGCCTATTCAATATGTATCGTACTATTAAGATTCCTATACAGGATGCACCATCCATAAATGGAATATTTGTTTTCAATTTGTCCATTTATAAGTTACGTCACACGAATTAGATAGTTTTTGACCTCAAAGTGCGAAGTCACATATTTTTCAATTCTACATCTAGAAATAATTATTACATTAAAACAGCAACTCCGATTTTTTTTATTACAATTTCAACAATTTTTTTTTATATTTTAATATCATTAACATCTACTTAATAGTTTAAAGTTCGTCACAAAATTTAGGACCCCTCCCATCATCTTGTCACACAATGTCACACTTCGTCGAACATCTCAACAACAAGCTGGTTTTCTTATTATTGTCATTATTTATTATTAATTATGATCCTTAGATGGTTAGAAATAAAGCTTATAAATTTATGCTTTTAAATTTATTACTTTGTCTATCAAAATACGTGAGATGCGACAGTTATTTCAGAATTACATAATCAAATAATGAAATTAAATAACACTACTGATACTAAAACTGAGGGTAGTGACGTTTGCTGAAATATGTTACAGTGGTGGTCTTTTTTTGTTACTATTAACCACGGTATTACTAATTAGCATACACTGTAGGTTATTATAGACATAAAGCAGAGTTTTATGTGTGCTTAGCAACAAATAGTTACTAATGTTTATACATGACTCACCCAGGGAATGTCCTGACAGGCTCATACAACAGCAATAGCGTGGGCTCGTAGTATCCATACAGGAATTGTATGTCCAGAATATTGTCAATCTTCTCGTCCAATTCCTTCAGTACTATGACGTAGGAGGCCAGTGTCGGAGCTCTCGTTACTGTCTGGGCTGCCTGTCAAGTGTTTAACAGTTAAGTAACAGACTTGCTTTAATGAGAAAACGTTAAACTTACTGCCAATGTCCAGTAAATTAATATTATACATTGGATCAATTGGCTTAATACTTTTTTTTATAAATTATTGTCTTGCAGTATACAAATTTTTTTTATTTCTATCGAATTGCAACTGTGAATGATACCATTCTCAAATCCATTTAAACACACACTAAATCATCAAAATTGGTCCAACCCTTTAGGCGGAGTTCAGTGACATACATTTGAACAGAAAAGATATATATATAAATAGTTAATCTTTGACTACAATCCCACCTAATAGTAAATAGGGATGTGGTATTGAAAAAGCACATTATCTTAGTGAAAGCCTATACATTGTTGACTTGACGACACCCACTTTATAATATCTATCCAGGCTACACAATAAAAGGATAACTAAAAATTTACTTACATTTTTCTTAGTATCACTAAGCGGTTTAGCCTCCAAGGGGTCGCCATCCTCAGAAGTTATATCCTTCCTGAATGGTAACACTGCCAATTTCTTGCCGTAAAGCAACATCACAGCACATCTGAACTCTGGGTCCACTCGGATCCAGGGTATATGAGGGTGTGTAGTCCAACCACCCTGCAAGAAACTCAGAATTAATGATTTATGACCGAATATACATTTTTAATATAATCTGATAAGAAATGTTGTTTTGAAAACAACTAACATAGGCATTGTCATATATTACTATCAAAGTTTATTGCACTGCATATAAAAGATTGAAAACTAAACATCCAGTTAAAGTTGTTTGTTTTTTAATCTATTCATTCACTTATCCAATACATTTATAATTGTAATACACTAATAAGAATACTATTATATTACAAATTATAATAACCAACAATTATTTTTAAAAATGATGTTTGGAAGTAAAATATGCAAAAGTTTTTAATTACCTTCATGTCGTCTTCCTCAAAGTAATGCATACTAAGTGTAATTAAATTGTTGACTTGCGGGTCGTACTGAAGTACTGACAACTTGGCCTCTCTAAATGACACAAGCAGTAGGTCCCGCCCAGCACTGGGACATTTCACGGAGGCAATAGACATCACATTACCCCACAAATTATATGTCGCTAGACATTCCAGCTTCATTTTTGGAGGGATTGGTTGGCCCGCTGAAACAATGGAAAATTAATGATTTTAAATATATAATTGCACAAATATTTTATATGTAACGGCTTGCATTTATTGAATATATCTCTCTACATACAAAGCCACTTCGATAGAACTTAAATCAGATATAGTATCAATGTAAACCTTAATTTTATAGTTGATATATGAAAAACAATTAGATACGGATTGTATTGTTACGTTGTATGTAATAAACACATTAAAATCGCTTACCGGCATTGACTTCCTTGGTGTGTCCTTCGGGTAAAAGTCTAAAAACCTTTATAATATTGGCACCAGCGGTCACAAGACACATCTCTTCACTGTTAAAGAAGCAGCAACTTACGGCATACTCGATGCCCGTCGCAGGGTGCGTTTGACGACAAATTGAGAACATTTTCACTTCACAACAAACAACAGTTTTAGGTTATATTACAACTTTATTGTTCCCTGCCTTAAATTTACTTACAAATTACAAGTTTTTGAGCTGTAGGCTAAATTACGAAATAATGTAATATTATAGTGTTAAAATATTCTCTCAGTTTCAATTAGTTCCAGGTTTTCCATAATTAACATCCACAACATAACACAAACGAACACAACACAATTTTAGCGGCTGTCAGTGTCATACACAGATAACTAAAAGTGTCATAGACGACTAGCTAATGTCAGTGTACGTACTAGTTTTTTTTTTTATAGTGTACGTATCAGTATCAAGTAATTCGAACAAGACAAACTCACAGATAAGACAAATTATGACAATATAACCCATATGTATAAAAGAGAAAAATAACTTTTCTCGTTTTTTATGTCACATGACGATAAAAAAACGTTTCGTACATGTAGTTATAATCCCGGAAATTTATAAGTGCTATACATAATTTAGTGATAGGCAGCTACAATAGTAGACTGGGTGAGTCTGGGTGTCTACTCTGCACTTTATAAAAATAAAATATCTATGATTGAAAATCCATCACATATCTTTTACTCTGTGTTGTTCTATACTCTGTGAATAGTGTGAATAAATGGGCGGGGGATTTGGAAACCAAATGGATAAGTTAGTGCGTTATTTTTAATTTTCACATCGATTATAATCGTTATTTATTGCACGCAAGGTAACTCCTAGATAATGTGCTTTTAATAAATAAATAATGTTTTGTTTGTTGTTATTGCACTCAAAATATTTTACTATTGTTTCATGTATTTAATTCTGGAAGTACTCGTACTCGTAGTAAGTTACCAAAAAACCTAATTTGAATGTTTTTTTAATTTAATATTGTAGTATATATCTTGTTATTTGGTGATGTTTCTATAAATAAAGGTACAGGGGTATGTTTGATTAAACTTCATTTTTACAGTACGTAGAAATAAAGGATGTTCATCAGAGGATTTCTTTTGGTGTCGATTAAGTTTGTCTGCTAGGAACAGTAGCTCAATTGTTTAATAGTCGAAATATCGAAACTGCAAGATATTTAAATATAATTAATTAATGTACGCTAATTATAGACAAATTAAAGTTGCACGGAGTTATTGTCTTGACAACAAGAACACATAACACATTGGTGGTAGCTTTTAGTGTTAGCAATGTTTATTATCGGCAGTGATCACTTATCAAAAAATAAAAAAAAAATTGATAATTTAATTAAAATCTATATTTTACTTATACATATTTATTATTACTGTGAAAGTAGATAATTGGAGTTTAGTAAATAAGACGATTGATGAGAGTAAAATTATAATATCTACACGAAAACAATAATTAATCATTAATACATAATATAAAATTATTGATGTCTGTTCCTACAACATTAACAGTACTTATTGTAAAAAATATTTTATGATTTTATAAAAGTATTTCCGTTATCATGTGGTGGATCTGATTAATTTTATTATTTGTCTGTCCTAATGCATCAGTTTTTCAAAAGTTCAACACAAATAAAATAAAAAATATACATTTGTTTTTATTCCCAAAAATATGATTTACAAAGATTATATAGGCTTAATAGCAAAACCACAATGCTCCTATCCAACCGATCAAATCCCCTCGTATTTTTAAAAATTCAGTTGATCATATTATATTCATTTAAATTAGATTTAATTATTATAAAATATAGATAGGTAATTGAATCTTTTAATTGTTTAAATAATATATCATAAGTATATCCTGTTACAATAACAAAAAAATATATTTAATGTAAATTTTTTTTCAGAATGGTAACAATAATGTCATGAAATGCCAAGTCATGAATTATTAAACAATATAGTCCTAACCTAACACATATCATCTTTTCAGTCTTACGTAGTTGCCTTTTCACTTTCTTTTAATCAAATTAATCTATAAATAATCAATAAAAAATACATAACTAGGTGGGATTTTGTATTAATTTTGGAATGAAAAACTGTTGTGGTAGGAACAGACTTCTTTTTGTACATTTAATAGGATTCATTTACTAAATGTTAAGATATTTTAAACTAATAAGTCTTAATAGATTAACTTTAACATTATATTTTTAATCTACAATAACATCCTTTATACCTATACAATTTAATGAAACTAATAGACATTAGAAGTATAAAAAGTTTATACCCAACTACCGCAAATACACTTCAAGAAAAATAAATTATGGTCGTTCAGCTAAAACACTAACGCTTTAACCTGACTGGTAATGAAACACTGTTTCATTTAGGAGTTTAAAACAATTTCTGGTAAAAATATTGTACAAAATGTATATTTACAGAATTTGAGAGCATTTAAACATAATAGGAATAGTTAATTTATCAAATACTTCATTGTTAATGTAGTGTAATAAATTGAGTTCACTCTGTGAATATAACTCTAAAGTAGCAAACAATGTGAAAATCGTGAATTGAAACTGCATATGTATAATTTCATATTATACATGAACTGATAGTATGAAAAAAAAACTATGTGAGATAGATTTAAAACAACAACATAATATTCTTTATTCAAACCCTTATTAACATTTCAGTCTTCCAACACCATGTGTTTCGTCTAATTTCCGCTCCATTCTGCTGACCGGCACATATCAGCCAACAATTCATCAAACTCTAAAAGTGAGCTCTCATGAAGCTCTAGGTCTTTAGACAAATCGTCATTGGTCATCTCAATCTCTCTTTCCTCGTCTGTAGATTTAACTTGCGACTCGTCTGTCAGCTTAAGATGTGGTGCATTAAACAGGTCCTTGTAAAATTCGGCAAGATCTCGAATAGGATGGTTGTCTGCGAAAGGAAAATGCAGCAGTTTCAAAGGTGGTTCATGTTCACTACGGAATCCCGGGAACTTTTTCGGTGGCATCTCCAAGGAAGTAGGACTTTTAGACAAGGTTGTTGTATCTAAATCTTGCGTACTTTGCACATCAATGATGTGTGTCTCGATCACTGGGCTTGGTGGTGATTTAGGTGCTCGACACTTTGGAATAGGTATTCTTTCGAAGAACTCAATGATAGCCTTCTGAATGACTAGCTCATCAACAAAAGCTGCCAATCGTAGCGGCTTATTCAAATCGACTGGTTTCACAGGCTTGGGCTCTTTTTCTTTCTGTTCCTTCTTTTTTTTGGACTCGAATATCACATGTTTTGGACTTAGCTCAAAATGATCACTTTTCAAGAGCAATTGTTTATTGTTTCCCGACTTGTTAGGGGAAATCGAAAAATTGGTCCTATAGGACACCGTGAAACAAAGGCCTCCCAGAGGTGTTTTTAGCAGACCAGCTGTGATCGTTTTAACTGAATCTCCCAGCGCCTTACTTTTTGGTTCGCCATTATAGACTCTGTAGAAAATTGTGAATGATTCAGTACGTTGCTTCCTTGACAGATGATACGCAGGCGTGATTCTGGTGATTGTTATGAGGGATTTTAACAAAATTCCCATTCTAAAATAAACTGTATTCATAGCTTTGAGGGATGTATCGAATTGTGTCTCATCTAGTTCTAGTGTCCAAAGTTCCAATACCATTTCATCGCCATCTTCCGTTTGAACAGATATTTCTACGTGCAACTGTGACTTGATGGTCTCCAAAACCCTGTCTGAGGGGAGAGCATTCTTCGTCGCTTGGTTAACTTCTGGAGAATCTGGTATTTGTAAATTAAACCAGTCAGAATCCGACGACTGTGGTTTAGTATTTGGTTCGATCTTGACACCTTTCCGCGATTCTACGATTACTTGTACTCCCTTGTAAGCAAGGAATTTTGCGAACTTCGTGAACTCATTCTTGTCGCTGATATTCGAAAATCCGGCATCCGGCGCCATGTTTTATTACAAAATTATATTTACATAAAATTACAACACTAGCAAAGTTTTGCTGAACTATCTTATAAACGTATTTTTTATTCTTCGTCGGCGATGCAGTTCTCGACAAGATTCCTTAAATTTGGATTTTCCATCGCCGCTGCAATCCTCTCCTTGTCGTTGATCTGTTTGTTAACTGAAACAATAGATACGAAAGAATTTAAAAACATTTATTTCAGGTAATCTTAGATTCTATGGAGAAAAAATGTGACCTCTGATAGTGACTTAAATTCCACAAGAATCAGTTAGTCGAGATAAAACTGTTTTCAATATGGACAAGTATCAATAACTGCTAAGTGTTTTATAAGCGCTAACGTAAACAAAACTTATCTACACCAGTCCACCAACATGTGTACCAACATGCCGTGGCAAACAAGCGAATACAGTTATGGGTATCCCTGACGATCAGGTTACATATTGACGCACCGGCGTGTCAAGGATTGTGGTCATGGCTAGTTTAACATGTAAATAATTACTGTATCTCATATATTTCTAAACTGTATAGATAATTTAATTATTGATTCCTATACTTGTAACGAGTATTATCTATTACTTAAGATAACGACAGTTTATTGTATCCGTCATTATAAGAACGCTGTATCATATAAGTATTAAACAAAGCATTAAATAGTTTTTTCCGAATCGTTAAAATTTCTCAGCCCAGAACCAACCGGATATAATTACAAGTTAATAAATATTCATAGATATATTCTATAACCAACCAGCCTTGCAAGGCCACTTCTCACGAGGTTGAATGACATCAGTGATACACGGCTTATTAAGTAAACATTCTAGAGAGTTATTAGCACAAGATTGAAATGGGCATGTTTTGTAGCTCATGAAACGTATTTTAAAAGTTTAATCAGTGTATAAGACCATAGTTTCGTATATTTCGCTCTAAATACGTAACCAATATAAAACAAAAACTAATAGTTTAGATGTTCATATCAAATTCGCAATAGTCCCGTTATGATCGACTGTAAAAGGCTCTACGAGTGCAACAATTTGCCGTATTTGTTCAGCAAGTGAAATAACAGGTCCGACTCGCCCGACAAACAATGATTTCGAGTGGGTTTTGTAACTGAACCAATATTTCCATTTCAATGTACACAAAATCGTACATTCGCAACAAGTTTGACTCAGTCACAGTCCAATAACTTTGAAATTTATTTTGATTTCAAACACAATGATTTGTTATTTCTAATATTTCCATTAACGAAGATATTATAAGATTTAGCCATACTGATTTTTTCGAGTATTTCTTTAACCAATAATATCCACGTCTACAAGCGAAATTCGACCGTAATTCTTTTTGTTAAAGTTTACTTAACGTTCACAGTATTGAATTGTTTACTTTGCTTAAATAGATGTATATGTAACACAATTATATTAAATGTAGTTTTCTGGACTTGACTATGTAATCTTGCATTATTTTTAAAAATGTGTGCTGCTGTTTGTCTGCAGAAGTATTATACACTTAAAAAATTCACGTAAACTCTCAAGCATTTATAGTTTTACTTAAATATACACTATGTACAGAAGCGATGTTACAGTATATTATGTATAGAGCTATAATTCTGGGTTAAATATAAGATGCATTCCATCTGGATATACTGTTTCAACACATGATGAGGCCATGTGAGCTGCTTCAAATAAGTCCTCTACGATGTATTCATTTCTAAGTACTAATATTACTATCATATGAATAGACATTGCGTTTAACCAAAGTCCCTTGAGAACCTCTACAAACTAGCTAACCTTGGTTCGCGAGTTATTTTCTGGGTATTTTACCGCTACACCGCCGCAGCTCTTTGTAGATTTCTATATGAAGCCACAGAGCAAGCGAACAGGAAATATCAAATGTAAATTGACTGATTGTAGATATTATTCATATGTATCACCATGACTTGCTTTTAGAACTCGGTTTATTATATTTTGATTC
>DWJN01006229.1:0-10833 GCA_018248895.1 Carystus phorcus
CGATGGCGTAGTTGACTTTCGAAAAGTGTTTGTAAAAACCTACTTCGAATAAATGATTTGATTTGATTTGATTTGACTATTGTGTTATATGTTATTGTCTTAATGTTGCAACAATACCTATACAATTTATGTAAGTGCTATTTGAGAATGAATAAATCAAGTCCCGATGTTGAGCTATGATTTCCTGACTCGTAAACAATATAAAACAGAATGTCAATACAACCCTTGTAATGTTGACGCAAAAATATATCTTAGTTACTTCTTTTAAAGTTTTTACTTGTTTGGTGTAGTACTAGAATTATTTTTACAAATAACGAAAATATATTTACGTACAATAAAAAATCAGATTGTAAAAATTTAATACCGCACGTTATTTATTTAATCATAGAAAATTTCGTCCTATAAACGTAATGTCGATTAAAAATATTAACAAAAAAATCTTAGTATTTATTAAGTAAATTGCCAGTTTATATTCGCAACCATGTTTCCCGCATTTCTAAGGAAATATACATACATAGTACTTATACAGAATTTTAGAGAAATTATTAAAATTAACTTAAATTTTGTTTGTTAGTAAAATAAGTAAATATTAAAAGCTATATTTATTCATAACAAAACATGTATGTGTGTATTAAAGAGATCGAACAATTTATGTCTTACTATTTATTGCTCAAGACCTTTATGCAAGTCAAAGAACAGGAAAATGTAAAATAGTATTGATGACAATACTGCACTTTTAAAGTGAATTCGATGCCAACCGGTATTTATAAGAGCACCGTTTTTCCTTGCCGTACATTATTTCTGTGACCCGGACGTTCCACACCAATATGTGAATTATTATCTTATAATTACGGAGAACTTTATTAAGAGATACATTTTATATGTATAGGATACATTTTGGAGACTATGCAGGGACTACATATTTTAACCCATCCCTTTTCTACCACTGAACAACAAGACGCACGACTGGTATCCATCCCTTCCTGGTAAACTCCAGCATGTACAACACGTTTCTTCATCATTTATCATACCTACTGCGAAAAATTTAAACAAATAAAATAAAAAGCATTTATTTCACAATCACAGTAGTGAAAAAGGTCACACTCGGCGACACCCGACGGTTTTCAGTGTGAACAATAACGTAAGAGAATGATATTCGATATACAAAATATTTTAGTAATTTATCTCCAAGGTCCTTTATAATATCGTCCATCAGAAAATATGGGCATGCTGCTTAACGGAGGAATAAGCTAAACGGTTCCTTCCGTAGGAGCTGGTTCTGTTCTATTTAGCTTAATCCAAACAGTATCATGTATGAACGATGGTTGAGTTTTTTCCTACCTAGCGAGTTACCATTCACCTAAAGGTCCTGAGTGAAGCATTTTAACGTGTAACGCTTTGTCTACGCGCTATAGATACATTTATGCTGTCACATCTAGCAACGAACAGTCACAATAAAAATGAATTGCAAATAAAAATATACGTTAAAAAATCATAACGCTTTTATCATTACTAAAAATGAAAAACAAACGAAGTAGTTTTCTTTCTGTACCGGTTATGGTCTTGGAGACATTTTAAGGAGAGACCTTTTAATGACAAGAATGCTTGGGCATGAGCTTGATACAAGTTGTTACATCTAAGTGCTGTCTGTAACTGTGAGTTGGAAAAAAAGCACCTTGGGAGTTTATTGCCGCTTCTTCTACCAGGGCCACTCATCGTAGGGCTTTGCTGTATTCAAGTCGGTAGGCGATGGCGTAGTTGACTTTTGAAAAGTGTTTGTAAAAACCTACTTCGAATAAATGAATTAATTTGGAGTAAAAAAAGTTTATACATTATTATTTAACATACGATGGGTTTTCTAGCAGGCAGTGTATGGTTCCCTCTCTCATTTCCGTGCTCCGTCAGCAGGTCGGAGATACGTTATCATTGTATAAACGTAATCTAGACAAATTCGAAATTTCATCACGAGATGACATAGTAGGTTAATTAATTAGTCGGTCACAGATGTGTCGTCATCCTTTTCGTATCGCTATTTAACACGAGTGATACCTACAATCCGACTTAAAATTTCCCTGCAATTTGTGGCTGTTTATGAATCATCACAATATAGTGGACTGATTGGCTATTCGATACTTAATAAGAATTAAATAAAATTAAATAAAGAAACTAGAAATCATAAAACATAACAAAACAAACCAAGTTGTATTTAGCCAAAAAGGTTGATAAACTTGATTTTGAGAACTCGTTAGGGTTAATTTGATACTGAATTCGTTTTAATTAGCCGTGACCCGGACGTTCGTATAATTACTAACATACTATACGTTACCTACGATCATTAAGCGTATATAAGGAAGCGATCGATTGGCAAATATCGCGGCGTTTCGGTTCAAGGACTCGGTTCATTGGACATAACTTAATCAGCTTTCCGCTTCTTAAATGTACGACGACTATTATTAACTATATACCTACGACATAATGTTATTTATGCAATAAAAACTAGATACTTGAAATATTATCACTTCTTTAAGATGAAGGAAAATGTGGTGTATTAAACATGATAGTTATAGGTCTAGAACATTCGTTTTGATTCTGTTTATTCAAGTATTGTTGGATCAGCGCGTAGATACGCGTAGATCAGCAAAAAACATTTTTAACTCAACAATGGGTTTCATTAACCAAGTGTCCCATCGATATAATTTTGTGACTAAAACCATTTTAAAGAATTCTGAAGACGTCATTGCTATATCTCCTACCATTTCAGAGTCCATAAAGGACAAACAAATATACATTGATTTTTATATACATAGGTATTTACGGGGTTGCCACTTACATTTTTTTTTAATTAAATATTATGAAAAATATTGTCTGTAATAGATACTCAATATTCCGTTTTAGCTGTTTGTGCATAAACCCGGAAAGGTAAGAAAAAAAAAAGAAAATTGACCGTGGATACATCTACTATTCATCTGTTGATTAGAGATCGACGCTGTTACTCTACACTTATCACGAACGTGTTGCTGAGCAAACAGAAAGTGGGAGCCATGTTATTCTTAAAACACCACTGACTCGGCTAGAAGAATATCCTTTAATAAGAACACTTGAAAAAGATTTTAAGGGATTTTTAAATGTCATATTAAAAAAGTGCAGCTCATAGGATAATAGTGTATATCTTATGCACAATTCACAATGGTGTGCTTTACCTCATTCGAAGGAGCAAGGATGCAAGTCAATAACATAATATTTGTTGCACTAATAATGATTATAAACGATCGAAATGAAATACTCGTGCCCCCTCAAGCTTACTACAATGCATTAGTAAAAACCAAATAGAATAAACAAATAATATTATTTATAAATATTTTTCTCAAATATCATCCACTAGCCGCCAAGTTACTTTTATTACTTATAGAAGATCATTAAAGATTAGCTAAAGTATTTCGTGTCTGTAACAGAATACGTTTATGACAATATTATAAACATGTGGAGAACGAGAATAGCTTCGAAACTATTATCATATTTAGATCTATCAAGTATGTCTCTCAGCGTGTGGTACGTATTCTATAAGTGGTCACATCTAACCGTTTAAAATTATTGCAAATGACACGCCAAAACGTGGCCAATATGCGTTTCGAATTAAAATAAGATCATTTATTTTTTATAAATAATAATGTATTTAGGTATAAATACGTGGAGTCAACGTTGTGTGGTTTTAAATACGGGTGTCTGGATTCGACTCCTGTAGGATACCTTTTCCATCTGGAGACAATATAGTTCAACTGAGTCCCGGATAAAAAGGTTATTCTTGAGACCCGAAAGTCCCTCGCGAGTGCCAAGCGGGCAGCCAACGAAGGCACGTTATTCGTATTAGAAAGAAATACAGTAATCCATATGTCTGGGTGGGTTTTCATAACATGACTAGCGTTGTGTACTGTCTTGCATACTTCGTGAGGACAGCACAGCGGTGGGGCACCATGAGTACCATACACTTAACCAAATCCCTGAGAGTAGAATGTCTTTGTCGGCTATCATTAAAAGAGCGCAGGTTAGCTAACGATTTCACGTCAAATGACAAAAATATCCTTGTTCATTTATGTTAAATTTAATTATCATACGTCACGTAAATGCACCAGTGTATTATCAAGTCAAGAAATATAATAAGCATGTACATTGTGAGTCATATCTTCGTGCAATTTGAAATAAGTCTTATAAGAAATAATTGCAGTACATGACTTTGGTCGCGTATCAGCTAAAAGGCAAAACTCAGTGTCAAAGTTCTTCAAGTGTTTTCCTGCACCTACATCTACATGACAGCTGCGTGCTGTTACAACCGCAAGCCAGTTGACACAAAAGCAAGTCAATAACAACGTGAATAATTAAGAGAACTACGTGTTGATAGTCTTGAGTAACTTTAAAAATCGACTTTCTACTAATAGTGACTTCATTTCTGAAGTTTCTTTATCCTTTACCTTCTACAAAATGAAGACGTAAAGAAAATTAATTGACAACAAAGATATTTTCTATGATTAACTTATTATCACAACGTATATTCATTTCATGTAACATATAAATAGTTTTAATTTAAATTACGTTAATTACGATTATGAGATATTATTACCTAATAAGAAAAATTATATAAGACTTAATTCAAGAAAAGACGGTTTTTTCGTTTTGAGTATTATAAATAAATATGCATAGTTTAAATAATTACCTTAATTTAATAATATATATGCCAAAAACTAAATACGCGTTTAAAAATCCGAGTTAAACGGTGCCTTATAAGCTTCTTAATTTGTAAATAACGGATGGAAAACTTTAAAGGTAATAAAATGTTTAATAAGAATTATAATTAATGTGAAATATGGATACCGACTTGAATATAGCGTTTTTAAGTACAATTTAATTTTTTTAATCTACCAAATTAAATGAAAATAAAAAAAACATATTAATGAAAATTCCTTTACATTCTGTACTTGTTAATTAAGTACAGTATGACTCCCCCCGCGTACATTTTGTTTACCAACACACTGTGAACGCGAATGGCTTTTTGCGACATTTCAATCAATCGCCTTTTGAGGTATAAAGTGGTTTACCGGTTGCGTATCACCTGTCTTAACCTGTAACGATACTTGTAAAAAAGCTCCAAGTAGCATTCAAAAGTTCTTCATCCGTAAGTCTTCATAATTCGGTCGTTCACAAAGGGCAGTAGTTTAATAGCGATTCGCACATACTTCCTGCTTGTTATACCAGACACGAGTGACGTCACCGAGTAAATTATCACTCGAGAAATGAGTTCAAACAAACGACATTAAATACTAACAGTTACAGTAGCTGTTCACATGAATCAGCGAGACGCTTATTATTAAAATTAATTTAAAATTCTACGCGTTGTTCTGAATTTGAAACAAAGACCGTAAATTGGAACTACATTCGGTGTTATTTTTGTTTCAGCACGTTGTGAATAAATATATCCGGCTCCCTGTGCCTCTTTGCATTCGAGTACACAATGTACACACAATGCACTATTTGAATTTAGAATCTTAGCTTTTTTTATTAGCAACTATTAAATCAACCTAAGGGTAGACAAGAGCCCTCTTTTTTCTAATACTTTGTTGTTAGAATTTAAACGTGGAGTTTGAATTTAGAAACTAATTAGTGAAACGAAGTTCGTTGTTAGTTTATTGTCTGTGGACTCTTCTTGGTACTTATCTTGGCCTTGAAAGTCGAATTGAACACTGATAAACTCGACGCGTTGGGTTTCTGTGTTTATGTTAATGTATTGTATTACAGTATTAACATATCGAATAGCCACTGTAAAATGCGAACTTCGTAATACGTTAATATATTTCAATACATCCTCCAGTTTACCAACGTCCGCTGTTTTCTAGATGTTCAGCCATAAGAGAGCTTATTAAACGCTGACTTAAGAAACTTGACTCGTCGATAATAAGACGGTGCTTATACTATAAGAAAATAGTAACGCTACTTGCACACAAATCTTGACATTATGTGTGTTAAAGGATGACCAGCGATGGTTAAGAAGTGTTTATGAACGTTTAATGGCGAAATTAATTAACCTTTTATATATAAACAAACAACGTAGACGTTATTAACACAATACGTTTTGAACAATGTCAAAATTGACATACGCATCTGTATGTTTTCATGTTAATCTTTACCTACTAAACAGGATACACCACAGGATATGTATTTAGTATTTTCTGTTTTTCTTCTATTTATAGGCGAACGACAACGTATCCCTATTTTGTTTACGCAGTATTATGCAATTTATGTGTAACATAGATATACATACATACATATATGTAATTGGACCATCATTGGATGCCACATCTTTGACTATACATAAATTGTTCTCTAACAATTAACTAGACATGTGCGGAAAGTATTGGCAAGTAAAATGCTAAAATTTGACGTTCTTCCTACATATATGTACAGTTATTTACAGTTATGATTATATTCTCTTGAATAAAAAATATGATAATTTTTAAAGGTGGTAAAATAAACAAAATATATAGGCATAAAAATGTAAGTATTCAACAATTTTACATATTTCCAAATAAAAAGCTGTTAGGTACGTCTCGTATGACGTAAAATTATCGGGTCATCTATTCAATAAAACAAATAAACCTAAATTGTCCTACTCATTCAGAAATGATACGATGGTTGACATTACACACCCATCAACAAAAATAAAGATGCAAGAACAATATAAAAACCATAGTTTTTTCCGAAATTAATAATTGATTTATATTAAATAATTTTAGGGGTTAACTTTACAATTTTCCATGAATTATGTCATGTATATATGTATAATAGAAATGGTGTCCATTCAGAAGCGGAGTTAGTCAACTCTTTGCCAGTTGATGTGTGTGACGTGTTGCAATCGGGAGCCTAATTCTGGTGAGAGGCGGTTGCTTAAGCCCGACTCGTCGGTTGCCAACAAGGAAGTGATGGTGCGTGGGGCAATTGACCTTGACGTCTTGCTTGCATACCAAATACCGTCAGTAGCGCTGGCGACTGTCGAGCCGCTTGGTGACGCTGGCCGATCTGCCACGATACTGCAGGAAACATCTGTTTTTGGTCTTAATTCTTTAAACGCAATTTATATACAGACTAAATTATTTATGAATACATTTAAAACGGGTATTATTGGTTCACTCTGGGCCTGCGGAAGCCAGTAAAACTTATTTCTGCAAACAAACTGCGCTGGTCATAAATGCTACTGGAACTTTATTGTTCGTCTACGAAACATTTTGACTACGTGGTTTATGAAAAGAGTAAGTGATGCTATATATGTAGGTGTGTATGAGAGGATAGTAGTTACGCTAATTATGTAATGTAATTTTAGAAAAATTGCAGAATATAATTGCTTTTTTATTTTGACCTCTACTGAAGCGGGAATTATGTTCACTACATGTATATTCACGTCACGATACAATATTGTCGTTGTTATTGTAAGTGTATTTCTTGTAAGCGATTTGTAAATCTTTAGAGAAATTCAATAAAGATCTAAAACCATATATCAACTGGTGTCGTTAGCATGTCACGGTACTACTGAAACATCCGCATAACGTCAATTTAAACGTAAAAGTCAATGTATTTACAGCATTATCACATATCGTTTAGACACTTTTTAGCAACATTTAACTTAAACATTTTGTCAAAAGTTCGTTGATTTGTATTTCAAATGCTCTAAAGGCTTTATCAAGTCATTGATAATTAGTTAATACGCAGGAGCTTAGTAAGTAATCATCTCAGTACCATGAACAACGTCTCTGGTTCGAATCCTGTGAGTATTGATAATTTTAGGAAAATATTATTGAAGTATCACTAATTATTTATTAGTTATTTATGTAATGATTAGACATCGTACACCTGCTACCTAAAAGGTTTCCATTCTTCCTCAAAAGTGTAATAGGTCTTAGACACCGTCATGTACTTACACCATTGGTTTTTGTTAAAAGATCGTCGTTGACATTTGAAGGAAAATCTATATAATAAATACCAGTGATACAGAACACAGCATAAAACTGATACATCGTATAAATCACATGTATCCCCACAAGTGGGTGACTCGTTCATATTTAATATTTTTGCAATACCCTCATCACTATTAAATTATGTAACACGGCCGTTACTAATTTAAAATTTAGAACAGAGATTCAATTGCGTCGTCTTTTCAACCGCCATTTGTAAACATCGCTGCTGGTTTTCAAATTAAGTGAAATCGGATTTACGAATCGATTTTCACACTTTTCATGCTGGTAGATATCTTATTCTATAAATTAAAGCTTTGTTATATCCGAGTTTGGTAAATAAAAGAGTGACAAACCTAAAATACAGATAAAACGTGCAAATTACACGGCTTTGGCTTTTGCTCTCTCCTGTTATCTATATTTGAGTTTCTCTGTTTAATTACTTTATCATAATGTCTAATAGGAGTAATAGAATACTTATTACATTAGAGTTGTACCTTGACTAATGAATAGTTTTAGAGTTATCAGTCTGTCTATTTAATTCTTCGATTTGTCGCAAATCCAAAAGGGCTGAATGAATTAGTATGGAGAAAAGCTGCAGTTTACGTATAATTACAGTATTATGTGAAGTGAGCAAATGAACTGATTTTTGGACTTAAAAATTTAAAGACCTACTAGGTTCATACTGAAAGTTTTTAGAATTAATCTGTAAGAAAAGATAGTGGTTAAAATTCTTAACATTTTAAATAAAGAACACATAAAACATGAAATTTGCTTATACAAAATGATGACAAATTAATGAGGACGTGCTGCGTCGAAATTGTAGACTAGAATACATTTTTGTTCCATGATTTATTGCTCTCGTTACAGTCTTAATTAACTATAATGTTATGACAGACTTCGATTGACATTTCATGTCGAAACTTCATCTCGAGCCACTGTTTATAACTGGTGTAATGAGTTTTAACGTGGTTGAAGCAATCTCGTTGATGATTTGCGACGGACGTCCTTCTACGGACCCACTGAAGATAACGTGAGTACTGTACTGTTAATGATAGAAAACAATAAAAAGGACATGATTCAGATAACAAACCTAGACATTAATTTCATTCAAGTGAAAAAAAAATTACAAGAACCTTTAGGCGTCAGAAAAGTTGGCACCAGATGGCTGAATAAGTCATAAATTGAGAGAAGATTAAAGACGCCATTTCTTTTAGTCTCACGAAATGAGAAGTGACGCAACTGTATGTTCAACATCGTCATAGATGATGAAAGCATATACGCACATATTGTTATGAATCTGAAACCAAAAAACAATCAGCGCAATTAAATATTTCCATTCGAAGATTTGCAACCAAAAGTGAAGGAGGGCAAAAGTCAAGGAAAAAGATAATTGCCTCTAAGATTATTAATTGCCTCGTAATAATAAGAGGCTCATTTTACGACAATTGCGCTAGAAGATAAAAGGACTCTTATTGTATAGAACGTAAGTCATTGCTTACCAACTGTCTTGGGGAATATTCCACAGCAGCGCTCAAGAAACTGGATACAATTCCATCATCACTTCGCGCCATCTCATTCCGCTAAACGGACAATGAAATACCTGTCTTCTTGTTTGAGGATTGATAGGTCTCCTTACTCCCCTTATGACTCTGTAGTAAATTTAGTGGTCCTGGGTTCAATTCCCTTTAGGGGGAGACATGTTATTCATCAGATTAATGTTTGTTCTCGATTCATATTTCTGATAACGTACTTCTATATATTTATGTTACTTATGACCTACGAAATTTTAGTATTGGGATGAGAATGTAAGCATTATTTTTTACTCCTCTTACCCAAAAAGTCTTAAAAAGTTGTTTAATAAATACAGTCTGATTGATGCCATGGGCCATGCTGTTGAATAAATAAAACCTACAAACTAAGATGGCACGCCAATTTTACAAATTGCGCAGATTACTAACACCCATTAAATTGGCTAACACGTGTAACAAATATAAAAAAACATATTGCTGTAAAAACATACAGCTGTTGGGTCGATTATTCGTAACATTTGTAGTAACGTTGAAAATGCCTTATCACAGTCAAGGATATTTAAAAGACCGCACTGTTTGCTTAATGTATTGATAAAGATGCGGGCGCTGGTAATCGATATTCCTGACAGATATCTTCGTTCTTATTCCGGGAAATATACTTTACTAACTTGCATATCTATATGATATGTGACCCTCCATCGATTAGATTTGACAAGCAATCATTACGTTTATAAGGCGTACGTGCGCCAAAACGTTGAAGTAATTTTTTAGGGTGGGTAATTTTTTAGACTGATTTATTTTATTAAGTTGGTTTCTAAAGCTTAGTAATATATTTATGGCAGTTTTTCTAATATTCTCTCTCAGTCTCTCTCTGCTAACGCGTCATCTTTCTCAAATCCTAGTCGTTCAGTATTTAAAGAAATATCTTCAGTAGTTTTGTAGGGAATAATAATTGTTGTGAAGCGGTCGATACCTGGATGGGTGACCGCTCGTGCCTAACATTTCTTGAGTGTTTCCGTGCTTCGGAGGGCACGTTAAGCAGTCGGTCCCGGTAACTATGAACATTGTTGTCAAGCCATGTCAGACGCCTTTGGGCGGTTTAAAAACATCCGACACTCGAGTTGGCCACTAGTTAGTGTGTAGTGGGAGGAGTTCCTCCACCAATCCGCAGTAGAGCAGCGAGGTGAAGTATGCTCTAGACCTCTGCGGTAATGAGGAAAGACCCGTGCTCAGTAGTGGGTCATTAATGGGTTGAAGGCAATAATTGTTGTACACAGACTAACATTTATTATGTAAAATGTATTATC
>DWJN01006230.1:0-10832 GCA_018248895.1 Carystus phorcus
CCAGTAGTTCCTGAGATTAGCCCGTTCAAACAATCAAACAAACAAACTCTTCAGCTTTATATATTAGTATAAGATTTAATTTATTTATTTAATACTAAACTTAATAGTTGTCCCGAACATCACATAAAAACAATAATTGTATCACTTTATTGTCTTAGCACTCTAAACTTGTGAAGATCGCTGTCATATTTCTATAAGAGAAGCCTCTTAGTCACTAGTTATTTTTATTTTTGTAAAACAACCGAAGCTTTTACAATATTACATTATGAAAAATGGGAGCTGCAGTGACCTTTGTAGAAGTTAATCGCCTGTCACATCGTTGGCGTATAAACGAGTAACCGACAGTGCTGCCATCTAGGCCATAACTGCAAATCAGCGTAAGTGTATGCCGTTAGGAGGAAGTATTAATCTTGTTACATGTTTTTATACATTTGTAATGGTTTTTTTTCGAATAAATGATTTTTCTTTTGACGTAACAACGTGTTATAATTGTATGGAGCCGGCTGCACCAAACATGACACATGCGGCGTTACCTCGCTCTGAGGCGTTCCGTTTAAGGCTTGAAGTGCATGTACATTGTAAAAAAATGACACAACTGTATTTATGCGTATAAATAAATGTAATTTGATCAATTCCATTGCGATTTCCATTTACCTCCTTCTCTATATCCATGCATAATATCTATCAAACAAATAAAATTAAAATTTTCTTTTGAAAACTGCAACCATTCCTACAGTATTTTCTTATGACGTTGTCACTTTCAAATATTAGTAAACCGACTTTTTTTTATGCCGTAAGCCGGCAAACGAGCAGACGGGTCAACTGATGGTAAGTGATCACCGTCGCCCATGGACATTAGCATCAACACACCAGGAATGTCACCAACGCGTTGCCGGCCAAGAAGGAAGAAGGAGGGGAAAACAGAACTGGCAGTCCAGGTGACAGGCGAAACACGACGTTGTCATTTCACGACTGATTTACTCTGGAGGGTGGTAGCTAACCAGTCAGACCGTGGCGGTCTTACCACCGCTTGGTCGACTCTTTGCCACTATCAGTCAAAATTATTTATCTAGATTTAGAAAAGAAGATCCATTTAGTGTTGACGTGCTCGGTAGATGATAAAAATTAATTGTCTTAGAAATAATGTCTTAATATAATAAATTACTTGCAACACACAACAGCATCTGATTTTGAATGAGTGTTTTGTGTGTGTCCTAAATCCCTACAAGACATTTTCTAACCTTATCAGTGAAGCACAACTTAACGAACACTTAAATAATATCGTAAACAAGTAAGTAAAAATCAAAAGATCTCCACACTTCGTATCTAATAGGTAAGATTCAAATCAGAAATCGTGGGCGTTGATAGACGACAGATTTGTAAAGCACGGCTTGATAAATACGTGCCTTGTTGTAACTAATTGATCGTGCGCAATGTGATAAATTGTCTTGACCTCTATCTTCCAAAAAATATAGGTGCTTTATTTGATACGATGTCTATATGTAAATAGTCTAACAAATTAAACATTAGTCGCCTTATTAGAAAATAAGGTCTAAACCACAATTATCAAGTATAGGTTTATCTTTCATACTATATTTTAAGCCAAGGTTTATTTTACATGGTCTAATAGAAGTTTAAACTGGTATGTACTTTGCTTATCCACGTTTTGTAATATGGCCGTATACATTTATTTATCCAAAAATGTCATTTAAGAGCTTCCATCTAATCTTAAATCTTAATTTAAGACACCTTGGTGTATGAAGTGGATGTCAACAGGCAACCATAGACTTACCATTTACTTAGCTCGTTTGTTTTTATAAACATAACAATATCCAACTATATATCCACTATCTCTACTCGCAGACAACTCTTGAGGAAGGCCTCGGATAGGTCCGAAGTTAGTCAAGCGAATCCAACGAAAATATAAACACTATGAGACTGAGTACAACCGGATATACATTGTCAATGTACTCAGAATCTCAGATCATTCATAACAATATTCATAAAGTAAACAGAAAACACGATACAATTCAACAAAGAATAAATGTGTGCATGTAAACGTAATTTTAAATTTAATTAAAACTAATTTTAACTTGAAAATTAAGGTTATTTCCTATCACAACATTATTGCCGTTACAACCTACTTCGAACGATTGTGATGAAGTTATAGGCAATATATCGATATTGCCTTATACCATACTCATTAATTATCTATAATCATTACTTTCGAAAACTAAATATCTCATACGTTATGAAATAACTATTTTATTGCGTTTATTAGGTTAAATTGTATTCTCCGCCAATCCGCACTGAAACAGCGTGGTGGACTATGCTGTAGACCTCCTCAAAGATGAGGAGATACCTTTGTTCAGTAGTGAATCATTAATGAGTTGAAAGCAGGGCAGGTTAAATTATTATTTATAACACTTTGTCAACAATAATATCAAATTGTTGTAATGTTATTAAATATGTAAGTTAAGTAATTTGAAAATAATGACAATGAACTTTGAAAAATAGCAAATTTAACCTGAGATATTCTTCAAATAATGAACTTGAGCAGATGGTTACGAATCTGTCGTCGTCTAAAAAATGAAAACAGCAGTTGCCTATTTAACCTTATACGAATAGCGTAGGTGTTTTGCCGAACAATAGCATCTGGTTTATTTGTCTTATCTACCATGACACAAAACAGGTCATGACAGAATAATCACAATAACACGAGGTCTGGTGGATGGTGGAGTCGTTTGTGTTGCGTCATATTGGCCATATGGTCTCATAAAAATAAATATTTATTTTTAAATGTGCCGCGGTTTTTCATACATAAGTTCAAGGATTTTTAGAAAAATATTCGTCAGGAAAACTCTGCTTTGAGAAAGTGTACTTATCAAACTTTGACTTTGAATTTCAGATTAACTTTCAATATAACTCCGTTAAAATTTTCACTTTTTATGTTACCTGCGTAGTTTTATTTTAAAATTATAAAGAAGTCCGTATTAACAAAATCATTGAACATTTGATGAGTATCAAAGTAAAAACATGTACGAAAAAGGAAAGTAATGACATTATAATATGTAAAACTATAATTATTTCACGACTATAGATGTTAAACCATTTTTTCTCAATTTTATCATCTTAATGACTTTAATATTGATATATAAATGTGATTTATATATATAAATTACAGTGTAAATATACTGAGGTACTTATTATGATTGCTTACATAACGAAGAAAGTCGTAAGTCGTGTTTTGGGTATGTTTTTCACATTGTAAAATGTTCTCGAGTTCGCCGTTGGACCTTTTAATGCGAACCTGGTTTATATTTTTGATTATAAAAGAAATTCTTGAACATGCTGAACACTTGTGAAACCGACCCGGAGTATCGGATTGCGGAGTAATATGATTGGCACATCAAAGATGAACGATAAGTTATTGAATTTCATCGTGCGAGCTGTTAGAACTACCTAGTTGATTTTAAATTGCGTTAACTATAAACATATATATAAATAAATTAGACAACAATCTAATTTACCTTTATAGTCAATATTTGAATTTTAGTCCTTTATCTTATACCAAATCTTAAGCCTCAAGACATATATTTTTTAAACATGTTTATAAAACCTCAGTAGTATATTACACTATGAAATATCGGGATTAAACTGCGTGTAACTGAGGCCAGCAATACGTAAAAGAAGAAAGAGAAAAAATTTAAGATTATTACCTCATCAGTTAGGCACCTTACGAGTACAATGACTTGAATTCAAGAGTAGCACACGTTTGTGCCGGACTTAAACTAGTGACTTAGATTTAAACTGTGCTAGACTTAAACTAGAGTTGATTGTTTATTATTTACTTTATCAAAATATCTATTCGGTCAGTGAATATTTAGAATTGGTCGCAAATTCTATCTATATCTCTACAGAGAAAACAGACGGTTACGCAAGAAAAAAAATCATTTAATCGTAGGGTCTGGAATAGATTATTTTTTTACGTTATCTACTAACTCTTTTATTATCCTAACGACTATGATTGTTTGTACGTTTTTGGTAAAGACCTTTTATAGTTAAGCCGACTTCCTTTTATACAGATCAGGGACGTAAGGATATTTGGGCATAAACATGCTTGATATAATGTGGTAACCATAACAATTATGTTATAAATATATGTATTTAAGTTTGGTGACAATATAATTAGCCTATGTGCTGCTCATTCCTGGCTAACGACCTTCTTTTTGATTTTTCATGTTTAAGTTAGTTTCGTGCATTGATTAATATAGTATACTGAGTTTCTTGCTTCTTTTTAAAGACCCTAATATTGATATCAATACTGATATCCGTGGCATCAGTTAAGTTGCATATCTATCTATAGTCTTTAATCTACGATAAATTTATTGTTCTGCGTAACACAAATTTGCAGTTATTAATAACGTGCAGGATATTAAACTATTGAATGTCGCCTTAGTTCAGTCCTTTACTTACCCAATGTACAATAATGAAATGATACAATATTAATTGCATTGCATTAAAGGCATTGTAAAAGTTTACTGTATTGTCAGTTTGTATGACTTGGATCATTTTGGTACTGAAACGCGTTTTTCTTTGCCTTTTACTTCATAGATGACTATAGCGCTAAACACAGTTTTAGTCGAAGTAGATCACATGGTAACGCGTGGTCGTCCGCTAAAAGGAACGGATGGTCCACTGTCTCCAAATACGCAGAGAAAACGTACAACACTACCTAATATGCCACTGCGTCAACAGATACCGTTAGTTGATGTAGGAGGGTTCTGTGCCTTCTAATGACAGATCTACAAGTCTGTAAAATTGTGTGATGGTATCTATGATAAACCATTGAGTGATGAGCTGCGTTGGTGATACCTTTCTTCTTCCACATAACCTTTATCTTGATTAAAATAGCTATTGCACCTTAGTTGGTTTACTGGTCTTTTGGCGTAAATGGGGAAAGTCAGTCTTTCATGCTGGCATTGTACATAAATATTGAAAGATCATAGATTTCAGAATTACACTTTTCAATCTTCTTTTGTGACTAACATGGACTGAATGGCAGATATCGCAGTGAACCAGCGAACCTGAAATTGCATGATACTTTGTACAGAGATTTCTTAGGTAATTTGGGAAAATACTCAAAAGGTTCAATGAGGGTAAGGATATGTACGAGTATTACTATGAAATATTCTTTTGTCTGGTTTACTTTAAAATTAGAAGGTTTTGTTAACAACTTTCTCAAAATTTCACACATTATAATTTACTGTTATTCTGTCATTTTTCGCTTCAAGGACTTGGTTTATCTAAGACTGGTGAAAATCTAAACATTAATACGTACGTACAAAAAAGAAACTGACGAATATTCATATATTGGGTAGTTTATTGTTGCTGACTGTTATACTTTTTAGATTCTTACAGTATAAGTTATAATCAATAATCAAATTTGATTATTCATATTTAAGTTCGGTAGATTTTAGTCGCCCTTTCTTTTCTACAAGCCACCTTACACGCAATAGTTTCGTAGTTAGGGGCTTTGCTTCGATGTGTACATTCGTTGTTAGCGTCTAACAAACCGACTTTGTGGCGTTCGTCGCTTTCGTGTGGGAAAGGCCAACTTGTTACGAAGCCAATCAATATAGCTGCTCTTTATAGGGGACAAAGCGCTTTTTTATAATATGGAACCTTTAATATAAGTCCAATCAATCAATAGAAGTAATGTCAAGGTTTCCCCAAGTTCTTTAGAAAATATTAATAGGACCCTGTTAAACAGAAAAGATCCATCAGCATTTTTGTAATTTTGAGTAAATCGACCTTATTGAAAATACGAGGTGTCATGAAACATAACATGTACATTTTTTTAAAGTAATATAATAGTGCCTTTTCATTGGATGAATTTCTGTCTTTCCTGATAAACTTGATTAGTAGATTATGTATGAAATGATATAATATGATTTCATATAATATGTTGACTGGGTCTTTTCTGCTTAACAGAGTCCAATACTCTTATCATATCATATTAATACTCATATTGATAATCATATTATGTGTCTTTCTTATATAATTTATCAAATGATAATTTACAATAGTCTATTGTTGGTTTAAACGGCTGTTGAAACAAAAAGTGTGACTTAGGTTTACATTATCTCTGGAAGTTTGAATTTGAATGACGGTTTTATGCCATTCCTATTAACATTGGGATTGGGAAGATGCAACTGAACGATTCGTTTATGAAGATAAAGTTATTTTTAATTTTAATTTAGTATTTTTATAAATTTTATTATAAAAAAAACAGATGTTAAAAATAAATTGGTATAGGCGGTTCGCAATTTTATTATGCGTGGACAAAATTAATTTACTACGATATTTTTTCTAAAGTAACATTCTTCGTTTGATCCCTTTTTTTAATGACATAAAGGAAGGTTTAGGTGCTATGAATCTACCCAAGAATTTTTTTTTTTACTCTATATAAGTTAATGCTTAACTACTATCCTGCCTGATGGTAAGCAGAGATGCAGCCAATATATATAATAATATATCATCATTATTGTGTTAAGTCGTTAAATGAATACATATTTGACGTAAGATTGAGTTTTTGCAATATTTATAAGAGGTCACTATTTATTTTTATGACAACATGCATTAATGTTATGGATAATAAAAAAAATAATGAATTCGGTGCGCTTACATCGCGATTGTGAATATTACGCTGACCTACCTTCAATGAATGATGGTGAGGTACTTATATTGCACGTTCATTGCTTTTGAGATGGTGTAACCTTTATATTGAAAGCAATAAAATATTACAACGTAACTATAATCAATAATACAATGGTTTGGATATGGCGTGTTTTATCGATTGTTTTATAATTAATTTTCTCACTAAAAAGGTGTTAACAGAAAATATTATAGACAGCGAATTAAGTTTTTAGTAACCTAAACCAATTACAGCACTAGAAATATATCGAAATATTCATAAGATCATTCGTCAGATTTCTGCGTTTCGTTGTAGCATTGATCATCATAGGCAAATCTATCTATCTCCGTGGATTTAAAAAAAAAATATATAAATTACTCTCAAACTTTTTACTTCGTCTTTATTGACTTATATGTTTATCAATGAAAACTATTATACAACTTAATGAAAAATAAATACCAATAAAAATTTCAAGTCAATCCAAACAAATTTTTGAATTGTGGGAAATACATAATATGAAAGTTAATTACATATATACCTAACTGTCTGCACATAGTTATATATGTTACAAGTATAGGTACTGTTTGATTAAACTAAAACCATACAAAACGTATGTTCAATTTGTAGATGTTTAATTTAACCACGTATAATATTACATACCATACAAAATTTCATAACGAGGAGAGCTTGCAACGTTAATAGTTGCGTCGTGTACTAAGTATAATGCCAAATGTTGGTTAAACGCAAACGCTATCCTGACATTTTACATTATTAATCGTTGTTTGCTATACTGTTTATAACATGGTCCTGCATTACGCATATATTCTTATGAAACTGTTGTTTAAGTCTGTACTTCAAAAATTTTACAAAACAAACAGGTATATGTCGTCGAGTCTCTTACAAGTAAAACCTATTTGAGAATTTATTGTCGCAACTGAAACTTTCACTCAAATATCTTGAATATTGCGTCAACTCATTAATGACCCACTACAGGGCATGGGTCTTTCCTCATTACTGAGAAAGTCTAGGCTTTATCGAAGTATTCATGCCGGACGACGTCCTCCGACATGGCATAACGGCTGTTATCTAAGATAAAAACTGAAGTCGACATCTTAACGTGCCCTCCAAAACACAGAAACGTTGAGATTGTCTTAAGACATTTTTATCACTAGCGTTCACCCATCCAGGTACTGACCGCACACAGTTACTTAATTCTGTCGTTCCTTTAAAACCGACGCGAACCGCCGGGTTATAAGTGCTTCTAAACATAGAGTATGGTAGCTAATTTATTTATAAATGAATATATGAATGAATGAATATATTTATCAATTTAATCCGGATATAGCTACATAAAAACTTTATCAGGTGTAACTATTTAACATGTAAATAGTAATGTCTCAATGGATGATCAACAATTTGTCAAGCTCGTAGCAAGCTAATCGGCTTTCAAACCAAAATGGAGTAAAGCAACATAATACAGTTATTATTCATCTGTATGATATTAACTAAAAAATTACCATGTGTAGAATTAAAGAGGATAATGCTGTACAATGACTGTCCTTTAAAGAGAATCACACGTTTGAAGCTAATGGACGGCATTGAATGACGTAATCCTTTTAAACTAACTAAAGCCTTTGTTTATACTGCGCAACGAATAGCTACTTGTCTATTTCACGGACCATTGCCCTAAGTCGTAGCTATCTCTTATACTGTGTGATGTTACTAATAGGCGAACGAAAAACACAAAATAAAATGCTCGTACATTCTATCTTGAACGTCTGATTAATTCTGTCTGTTTCATTTTATTCCGTAGAAGTCCATGAATTTAAACAGGATTCCTATTACGAACCCTATCTGTCTTCTGAATTCATTAAGCAGTTAGATTTTTGGAATACTTACTATTTACCGGTTTAAGCTTACTTAAACTACTAATGAGAAAAAATCAATCACCAATACCTAAATTTAAGAATTGATTTTGTCATAATTTTTCTATTACATTCTTAAATACCAATCTGGTTGCGGCGTATTCAGTGTCTCTGCCTGCTCAGAGCAGAAAATCAGTTCAGAAAGAGGTTTAAGCGACTGAAAGTACTCTAAGTCTGACTTATTGTGTTGAAGGCTACAACTACAAGTCCTTTTCTTACCTTTATACCTTTGTCAGGTACTCACTCATCGTGCTAGCATTGTTACACGTCCAATCTTAAGTATGAAAGCTATTTCTGAACCATTGCACCTCGTATGTGATCAAATATAATTGTACACTAATGTTAATGTAAATAGATGAAATCCGATTTACATCATCAGAAACATGGCAGCAGAAATAATTTAGAGTCATTTTTGACCAGTAAAAATGTCGTTTTTGTTAACTAATTGTTATGTGAATTTCACATAATTGTGTTTATAATTATCATCTCAGATCAACTACAAAAAATGCGTATTCCGACGTCTACATGCATTATTATTGTAATATGCAATTTGACAGCGTGAAAAATAAAATATTAGGTATAATTATTTATATAGTTTATGAATTCAAAAGCTTTATGAAATTAAGAACCTTGTAAAAAATATCAATTCATTTAGAAACCATTATTATAAATACATTTTGTTAAACGTCGAGTCAACGATAACGTCACATGCTGGTAAATATCTCTTCGCTCACTATTTTATTTTCTAATTTTAACAGGTATGTGACGTCACCAAAGTCAATAAGCAACGTTTTGCCAGGTTATTGATATAACAGATTTTATGGCAAAAACTGCCTACTGAATAATTTTATATAGGTTTTAAAAACTTGTCAAATAGCTATATTATGTTGTTCAAACCTATTCATACCATAAGTTCGTGTATTAAGTCTATGCGAATTCGTCGCAATAATAAAATTATTCAAGTAGGTAGAAGAGTATTATCAGCCACCTACATAGTTAACTCAGCTTCACCTTGACGATAAAAACTGATTGATTTTAGTCTTGAATGTTGACACACCTTGAGGTCGGTATTGGACTGTTTGCGCGTCCAATATTGAATGTGTTGGCTTTGTGTGGGATGAGGGACCAAGTGGCCTCCATGGTCACATCAGATTGCTATTTTCATAAACTGTTGTTTATAATACGTCACAGCTGAGGGCTTTAGTAATAGATGTGGGAGTCTTCAAGAGAGTAGCTTTTACTATGTTAGTGCGTTTATCATCTAAGATTTGATCGCCACTTACCATAAGGTGGGGTTGATGTTAAGCATTATATTAGTCAATATAAAAAGTGACATTCTTTTTCTAAACAAATGTTTGTATGGTTACAATAAAAAACTATATTTATCCAATGCCATGATGAATGAAGGGGTCGTGTCGTAACCGGACACTTGGTAAAAATATGCTTTGTACACTATTACTCTGTTAGTTACGACCAATTTTTCTCCTGTGGAAATACCTTTATATTGAAAAGCTGTCATATCCTGGCGTTACCAACTAGTGTATACCAGTAATGTTCTTTCATTTCGCTTCAAAAAACATGTACCTTAATACCCCTATGTTTAAAAAAACACGAACGACTGAAAGCAAGAATAAATAAGGAGCTATTATATTGTTATGTATCGTATTGAAAAAAAACACGCTATGTTATACGTAGAAAAACAATAGATAATAGCTTGGTCATCATAACAGTGGTATTGAATGCAATGGCAGTGACCACAAAGGAATTTGATTGCCGGCTAACTGTAAGCGTCATTCATTCCCCATTGAACTTAAGAACATGCTGTAGTGGGGTTTTAAGATTACGAAAGATTATAATAATCCACAAGCTTTTACAAAGTTCTTAGCTTGAGAGGCAAAGTGTTCTACTGACCATTTAGTGATACTCAATGTAGCTCAATATATACATATAATAGGTACTAAAGTAGAGAAGTAGAAGAGGCGCCTTTTTAACGTATGTAATAAAGGCAATATTTAACGAATTTATTGTACTAGTGATATACATAGATATAAGATTTCTATTTGATATAAGAACTACCAATGTACAAATTTATTATGTACTAGTGGCCGCCCGCAACTCCGTCCGCGTGGAAGCGGTGGTGAGCATTTCCCTTCACTGCTCTGCTCCTATTGATTGTAGCGTGATGAAAAGTATACTATAACCAGCCCAGG
>DWJN01006231.1:0-10830 GCA_018248895.1 Carystus phorcus
TATAGGTTTATCTTTCATACTATACTTTAAGCCAAGGTTTATTTTAGTTGGTCTAATAGAAGTTTAAACCGGTACTGTAGCTTGTCCACGTTTTGTAATAAGGCCGTATAATGTTAACTTTTTACTGGATTTACCTATTTGGATGATTATTTATTGTGTTTTTAACTTTCGTTAAATGATCTATAGTTCATTTAGGAATTAAATTTCGTTGAATGAGCTATAGCTCATTTAGGAATTAACTTTCGTTAAAACTTAAACTCGTCGTTCTTAGGAAATTTACAAGTTCCTAAGACGAAATAAATAATGACTTGGACATTGTTGTATAGGTGCGCGCGCTCGCGTTCCACCCGACGGAGGCGGCGCTAGTGACCGCGTCGGAGGACCACACGCTCAAGCTGTGGAACCTGCAGCGCACGGTGCCCGCCAAGAAGTCGGCCGGGCTCGACGTGGAGCCGCTGTACACGTTCCGAGCGCACACCGCGCCCGTGCTCTGTCTCGCGATGGGCGCGCCGCGCTCCGAGGAGTGCTTCTCCGGCGGCCTCGACGGCACCATCCGCGTCTGGAACCTACCCTCCGCCACCGCCGCGGACCCTTACGATCCCTACGATCCCGCTGTGCAGGTGAGAATATTGGAGGCGGACATCACGTTGCTGTTAGTATTGTTTATGTCACACAGACACACACACACACATTATTATTATATATACACAAAAAAATAACAGATATTGAATAATAGTAAGTCGTTTTAGAATACGGGAAAGCGGGCCATCGTGTCCTAGGTAATATACAGGTAATACAGGTAATTGAAAATAACAATACTGTTGGGGTATGGTATGGGGTATAAATAGTATTCTACAATTAATTTCATTTCATTGTTAGTTAATTTACGTTAAACCAGTATGAACAAATCTTATCATTCTGCAGGAACATTGCAATGTTATTGCAAGACAATAATTCAACAATTTGATTAAGACAATATGTTCCAAGAAAAAAAGTAACAAATCAAAGATTTTTAATATTCAAGAAGATTTATTTTTATTGCACCAGCGATTGTGTCACCAACACTACCAAAGGGCTTATTAGATAACAAAACCGAGTCAACATTCATAATTTATTACTAAACTAACTGTACCCGGCGTGCGTTGCTACGCATTTAAAACAAAATAAAGAAAAGTCAGCAAAAAATCAACACTTTCGTCAGTAACTCATCAACCATGTGTCCGATCGATGTAATTCTGGTACCAAAATTTTCGTCCGAGAATTCTGAACAAAGTTGCTAAAGACAGTGCTCCATCTACCATTTCAGAGTCCATAAAGGACATACAGACAAATCTTCATTTTTATATATTAAGACTAGCTGGTAGACTTCGTACAGCTTAGAAAATTGTTATATTTTTATTATATTCTTGGTATTTTTATATTTACTTACCTTTTAAACCTTCCCCGGAGTTCCACAAATAATTCAATACCAAAATTAGCCAAATTGGTCCGGCCGTTCTAAAGTTTTAGCGAGAGTAACGAACAGCAATTCATTTTTGTTATATAGATTAATAAATAATTGGTTATCATGAAATTAATTGCGTTAATACACAGGTGGATATATTGTGAATAGGCCTGTAGAGTAATAGAGTGAATAGGTATCTACTAGGTTAATGCGCTTTACCACCCAAGACTACATCACCGCTTACCATCAGGTGGGACTGTATCAAGCATTAACTTATAATTTATATAAAAAAAAATTGTTTCGGGTAGTTTAAACAAAGTGTGTCGGTCAGGGTCCGGTGCTCCGCGAGCACACGGACGCGGTGTGGTCGCTGGCGGCGGCGCACGGGCGGCTGCTGTCGGCGGCGGCGGACGGCACGGCGCGGCTGTGGGCGCCGCGCGCGGCCCGCCCCCTGCTGACGACGCTGCGCGACGACGCGCCGCAGTCCCCGCAGGCGCCCGCCGCGCCCGCCGCCGCCGACTTCGCGGACGCGGCCACGCGCGCCGCTGTCGTATACCGCGACGGCATGCTGCTGCTCTACGATCTGGAGACCTCGCAGGTAAATGTGGGGGTTTTTTATCGACTGAAAAAAAAAGGATGAGGTTCTCAATTAGTCTCTTTGTTTGTTTGTGCACTGGTTACGATGTTGCTTTTTTCAAAAGTTTGTGCTTGTCGTGTGTCCACATATCGTATCAATTTATGTTATATCAATTTAAATGACATGCTTTTTAAGTTATCACTTGTAATGCACATATATATACTTGATGCGTATGACTTCGGAATTACAATATTTATTATGTAGTATTTAATTGAAGTCGGTTTTTTGTTTTAGCGATTATTATAGTCTCAGGATTGACGAAAAAAGCAAATGAGTAACTTAATCTTAGGTGGTCACCATCGCTTGTTAATGTGATGAATATGTCAAGGGAGTGTCTTGTCTTGTCTTGTTGTCTTGTCGTGGAAGTTACTAAAGTTGCTTGAAATGTCGCGGCAACGCTCAATTTGGGATTTTTTTTTTATATGCAGCCTACATTATTAAACTTTTTTTTAATAATAAGACCGACAAGAATTAATGAGTTATCCACCTAATGTAATTCTGTGTAGTTACTAAGTGTGCGCGTGTGCGTGTGTTGTACGGTTGCAGGCGGTGTTGCGCGTGTCGTGCGACAGTCCGGCGAACCGCGTGCGCTCGCACCCGACGCTGCCGCTGCTGGTGACGGCGCACGAGGACCGCCACATCCGGTTCTGGGACGCGGTGTCGGGCCGCTGCGCGCACGCCATGGTCGCGCACCTCGACGCGGTCACCGGCCTCGCGCTCGACCCCAACGGACTCTTCCTGCTGTCCGGCTCGCACGACTGCTCGGTGCGCCTCTGGAACCTGGACACCAAGACCTGCGTCCAGGAGATCACCGCGCACCGCAAGAAGTTCGACGAGAGCATCCTCGACGTCGCGTTCCACCCCCTCCGGCCCTACATCGCCAGCGCCGGCGCCGACGGCCTCGCCAAAGTATTCGTCTGAACTCGAGACGATATATATTGATACTATGTTATATGTCATTTTACTTTCATTACGAACCCTAATGTTAAACGCAGTAGCGAGTCGCGTCATTGCTCGTAGACGGGCGGCCGGTACTCTCGGATATGTCTAGTCCCCACGGTACGGTAACGAGTAGCGACGGATGCCGTGTCGGTTGTCGGTTGTCGGTTGGCGGTTGACGGTTGACGTATTTAATATTGTAACGTTACGACGCGCGATGCGCGACGCTCGTTTTAAGCGCGTAGTGAACACTCATCTATGTATAGACATTTGAAATCTATTATAATATATTTTTAGACTTTCAGTATGTGAATTTTAGGTTTTTATCGCAAATTTTTCACCCTTATTACGATACGCAGTGAGAATATTGTTCGTTTCTATGCATCTGTAAGCGAGACCTTTGTAATAAATATCATGAGGATTCCGACGGAGTTTCCTTGATGCGTTTAAGTTACGTGTCTGTACAGTTAGATGTTATGCAGTATTTGCAGATGTTTGTAGAGGACGGATGAAGTGGTTTCTTATACTAGTATATTTTATTTAAATTGATTGGATTTATATAGATAATTTTTGTTTTTTTTTTTTACACGTACTGAATAAACATGCTCTCACGATTTATCTTGTGCAACTGATGAGCGATCGAACAAAAAGTGAATGAGTAGAAATACGATATCGGATGTACTGTTAGTAATGTTTGTTCATAACGAGTATGGCGATGTAGAATATATATATATAATATGAAACATTACATATACCTTTATTTTCCTCGAATTCATACTGTACAATTACATCAAAAATTGATAGTAAAAAGCAACATAACCGAATTGAATGTTGTTTTTTTATATACTCATTTTTTATTTTTATAAACCCTCTTTATTTGGTTAGTTATATTATGATATGTCATCACATCATGTTTTCTTTAAAACCTCCCTTCATTTTATCGTTTTATTTAAATTCTTCCATAAAAAGTAAGATTTAATGTGGCTTAAGTACTAAAATAATTAGGATACCACATGTAATTAAAACTTTTACACTTTTAATAGCTAAGATTAATATAATAACTTTATAAGTTGTCATTGATCGAATAATGTTAGGATGGATGCCATATGCATAATTTATTGAAATATTAAAACAATACAAAGTAAATTAAAACAAGTATTATTAAATTAACTTTATTTCCTCTAAATGTGAATGTCTTAAGAAGTAATGCGTTTTATGTTAAAATATTCTAAACACCTAATTAGTAAAAAGCCTGAATATTGTGACCTAAAGAGCTGAACATGTAGTAAATTTACTTATAAACTAAAGTAGTGGTAATCACTCTGGCTCTATAAGGATTAAATACATTTTGGGGTTATCGGTTACTACTATCTTATTGGTATAATAGACATAGCCATTGCTATAATGACTACCTACTGTACCTCATTGTAGTTACCATTAGATTTATATTGTATGGGTTACAGTACTTGTATACATTTTTTGCAGTCTACACCACATTATTGCATTTTGAGTGCATTCTAAGTAGGTTGTTGACTGTATTAAGCAGCATGTCTAAAGCAAAAGAGTAGCTTTCATAATAGGAATTTAAAAATACAATATTTTTAAGTATTTCATTATGAAAGTCACGTGACAATAAACAGTAATTACGTCACTTGTTCAATGGGTAATGTACACAAACATAATGGTCAGTTGTCCAACATTTTAATTTACTATTTTAGTAGAAAATGTGATGTAATAAGCATTTTAAAGCGAAATATTAAATGTTTTAAACATCACTTTTAAAGTGACTGCCTTTGTCATATTAAGAAAATATTAAAAAAATTGGGCTGTTTTAGATTCGGATGCATTGATAGAACACTTTCTTAAAGATAGTCAACGTTCCTATTGAATCTTGCATAACCCTTCAAGCATGCTTGCTCTATTTATCATTTATTTTACATTTCCTTAATTCATGCCAGTGACATAAATTTTACTAACGTGATCAAAATATGTAGCTGTTACTAGTAACACGCTCTTGCTTTGTCTTGGAAAACCTAAGTATAACAACAATTGCTATTAATTTTCAGTAGGTATCATTTAAATTTCATGTTAACCTTATTTTATCGATTTGGAGTAGATATTGGGAGAGTTAAGTAAAGTTAAGGAGTAGAAATTTTATTGGATTATAAATTATAAAAATATTTATTCACTGCAATAGTTTATTCAACTGAATTCAAAGTAGGTATTAATTATTTAATTAAAAACTGACTCTTCTAATAATAACACAAAAAATAACAATAACAATAGTTTTATATGTTATCCCGCGGAATTGATCGATTTCCCGGGATGTAAAGTAGGTACCCTAGGTAAAGAAAGGCCAGTGATGTTACTTACAAATGTGCCAAGTAATACCTAAATCACTTTAGCTAGAAGAGTTCGATCCTAAGCGATCGACAGAGTTAAGTGGCAAACATTTCTTGAGCGTCTTCGTGCTTTAGAGGGCACTTTGAGCCGTCTGTCTCGGTTGCTATAGTATAAAACAGTCGTCGAGCCATGCCGGAGGCCTTCGGGCGGCTAAATACTTCCGATACGTGGGTGGCCAACTAACCTGAAGAGAAGAGCAATCCGCACTGGAACAGTTTGTTGGAGTATACTATATACCTCCTCAGTGATGAGGAGAGCCCGTGTTCAGTAGTGGACCATTAACGGGTTGAAGACAATGCCTAATCTGTTAAATGGATTTTTATTTTAAATTAGTAGTTATCTTTTTATCTAATGTTATTTTATTTAAAATGTTTAATCCTATCGGATTAACTTCATATTGAAATGAATATTATATAAAAATATATTTCATACAGTCATCTTACATTACGACAGAACAATAGATATTACTATACTATTATCATAGGGCATGTAGATAAATATATGACTAAAACTTTGCACGCCCTCTGTTGAGAATAAATAGGATAGCTTTATATACATGAAATAGCCCACAAACTTGCAGATAACTCACATGATGTTCAGAGGTCATAGTCACTTATTATGAACATCAGAAACGTTGTAGGTAACACTGATACTTGCTGATCGACCACGAGCCAGATCGCCGCTCAACAAGCATCATCTACGTTGAAAAGAAGGCAGGGCAGTGGTGCAACTGCTCTGTCCAACTAGTTGGACTATGGGTCTTTATTAGTAGCAGTTGTCCAACTTCAAAAATAGTTGGACCATGGCACCGTTTGAGAATTCCGTGGACCAAATCATTTAAAAATAAGTTAAAAACACTAAATAAAGACCCCTGTACGGTCATGATTGATCCTTGTGTCATCAACAACATCTGCAAGGTCAATCATTAAAGATAAAAATAATTTCTCCATTCTACGCACCCATTAAATAGTGGACCTTGAAAATTAGGCACTTGAATATTACATGTTCGAAATCCTCTTAGATATTAAGATTTATACGAGTAACCGGTTCATTTCCCCAATCCGTACTGGAGCAATGTGGTGGAGTACTGTAGGACTTATAAATACTCGTAAGTCAGGAGAAACTTGCTCGTAAAGAGCCATTAATGGACTGAGGCCAAGGGGCTCCAACCATCGAGTCCAAGCCAACCTCTTGCCTAAAGCTGCCTAAAGTCTCGTTATTCTAGACAGAATGCAATCTTTCCATGCAGCATGATTCCATCTAAATAATTCCGTGTGGAGGTGTCCGTAAATAACTAATAAGTATTCTAATTTGTTAAACCATTGTGTTGATAAACAATTGTATGAGACGTAATACGTTAGGACGCGAATAAAAATAAGTAAGAAGATAAACAAACAGTTAAATGAAAACAATGATTGTTCTAATAATGCTACATATACTTACGGCTGTTCGTCCACTGTTAAACAGTATATTGTTAATCCTAAGCAGTGGTGGCCTTAGCAAATTTTTTTATCCGAGGTATCAAAATGGCGCTTTTTTTAAGTTTTCTAGCGCGACACGGTGCTTATAGCAACAGCTCCATTTGCTCTACCCTAGGGCTGGTCTTGATCGCAATTCTGAGTAAAACAGTTCGTTTAAATAGCTAGTTACATGTGGTAGTCGATTTTTTAGTTAAAATAAAATTATCAAGTTAATATTAATTAAGGGGTCTAAATAAAACGTCGATTACACTCCCTGTTCACGGCCAATTTCTACCCAAAATTACATCATGAATATATCTAATATGAATTGTATTTTGCTTGGAATTAAATGTCCAAGCTACATTGAAAGCATTTAAAACGGATTCCTAAAGGATATTAAATGGTTCATGTACCTATATAGATAAATATAACTAGTACATCGCAGCTTCACTTTCACTGGATAACCGTCTTAGCGATACCATTGTTGTCTCATCTTGCTTTCCAGGTAATTCAATTCAATACTTCTTCAATTAGCAGTGAAAGATCGTTCCGACAGAAAACAGGCTCAATCACGAGAATTATCGTCATTCGTAAAATCAATATGTTTGGCATGTAAGTATATTTTTTATAAGTAGGTTATTTTTTATTACAAGTAGGTCGTCTTTCAATTGTTTTACTTAAGGGACTTGAGTTATATTTCAAAGCACTGTCACACCCTATGTTATTCCATGAACCCATCAGATTAATTTTTTTCAATCGGTATGATTTTGTCTCTTGAATAAAATCATCTAAGTTCGGAATTGTTTAAAATAAAAAATTGCATAAAAATGCAGAATACTGTTCTTTTTTAAAAACTTCTATTTTTAAATGTATTTTTTTATGTTTAAGTAAATACACACTACACGCGCTTCCATCTTTAAATCTTGAATACATCAAATTGATTATAATAATATAACGATAACTATGTAGTTACCTATCAACGAAAATAAAAAAAATGTCGCTTTAGTTTACGGGCGCAATGAAGTGGAAGTAAAAAAATAATACTGGTGTAGTTAGATATCTTAAGCTTAGGTATAACAGTCTATAGTCTGTCACAAGACATTTGAATGCCAATTCTCTTCCCGCATAACTCTTACTGAATCTAGTAGTTATGTGCGTATTAAATATTATTCATTATGTACGTACTTTAGTAAAGTGAAACATCGTAAAGAAATCGGAAAACTTTCACAAATTTTCATATTCCTGAGCTTGACAGCGTTATAAGTAGTTATGTATGATATTGATGATGACTGTACTTTTTAGGGTAGGAGGTGTTGGTATCGTCGTGTATATATTGATATGGCTGACGCAGAAGTTGGCGCAGTTGCCAAGTCCGCCTATACCTGGAGCCACCACCACTCCCCTACCAGACCGCCACATGCCGTATATACCACCACGTGTATACCCACCACATCATGGATAACTAGAGCACTGAACATAATACGAGGACAAAAAATTCATTTAGTACCATATTTTCTTTATTAATTAAAGTGAGAATTATATTTTGATTACATGAAAATAAATTTCAATAAGAATTATATTTCTCGTAAATTCTTTCCCAGAATTCAATTCGTTCTTTATTCGGAAGCGGAATCATGTCTATGTTCTTATCAATTGATAAAAACTTAAGATCATCTCGTTGATTTGCTCTCCACTGAATTTTCTTGGTCGATGGATTTCTGAAACGAATACATGTAAAATTGATACCTAATATTTATTTAGATATTATGTTTACTGAACAAAATATGTTAATTAATTATTTTCACAAACCCTGTTTTGGCGACATTTGACCAGAAGCTTGTAAGTGCATCGATAATCGCAGCATCATTTGGAGATATAGGAGTTGATCGCAATGATGAAGGGTCAAAGACATAAAACAGATCATCCGAGTGACTTGCTCCGTTCTTCGATGCTAATGATGTTTTTCGTTTACTTAAATTTCTGATGGAGTCATATTGGAAATAATAATTATAAACAGATACGTTTGCACCCAGGAAGTATTTAGTCGTAGCAACTAACGGGTACATAATAATCGAATCTGAAAAGTAATCAATTAAAGGGTCGTAGCTTTTCAGGGTTCGGTTATTAAAATAAAACTCTTTAACTTCGGAGACAAACGAGGATCTTTCTGCTTTGGTCGCAAATAAAATATTGTATGGAATTATTTTGTAAAAGGTTTCATCCAGGTTATTGAGCCCCTCGTAATTATATCTCTCAGCCCATTTGATGCCTTCCATATTGTTGAATCCGATCACGATGCTGACATTCCTTTTTAATGTTGTCGATTCAATAATTTTCCTTGGATTTTCTTTTATTAGAGATCCTTTAGACTTGTCAATACAGGGTCTGAAAACGTAAAGCGACAAAGGATCGTTCGTATCGTTGAAAAATGATGCATTAAGTATATCATGCGACGATGCATTTCGGTAAACTTTCAATAGTTCATCAGGATCTTTGGTTGTGTATCCCATTCTAGAAGCTATACGTGAAGCAGTTTCGATCGGGTCATCGTCAAGTGCGTAAGGAACCAGTAGCGAACCACTAGATAAAATTACGTGTTGAAATAATCCTTCATTTTCTGATGAAAGTAGTAAATAGCTTATTGATGTTGCACCAACGCTTTGTCCAAACAGAGTAATCGACTGAGGATCTCCACCAAAATATTGGATGTTGTTCTTCACCCATCGTATCGCAGCTACTTGGTCCTTAAGCCCCATGTTACCCGGAATCTCAGGAGTTTGAAGGCAAAGAAATCCAAATGCCCCAAGTCTGTAGTTGATAGTGACAACAATTATATCTTTATTTATTAAATATTTTGGATGATAAATATCACTTGTGTTAAGGCCGAAATGAAAGCCCCCGCCAGGAATAAAAATCAAAACTGGAAGTTGTTGTTTACGCACGCGTATTGGCATGAAGACATTGAGAACCAGGCAGTCCTTTTGCCCCGTTGGTTTAAGGGTGGAACGATCTGTTTGTTCGCAATTTGGTGGGTCGTACACTGCGTGGAATATTTTGTCCCATCGAGGAGGCGGCCCGGGCTCCTGGGAGAAACAATTATTTTAAAACCTCCTTACATATTCTTTGTAAAATGTTTTACAATTTTCTTTTAATCTAACCTAAGTTTATCAAACGTAAAAGGTTATGAAGTACAGATAAATTATTTCAGAATGTATATTTGTCAGAAATGTTTCGAAGTAGGGATATTATTTTGCATTATTAATGTCATTTCTCTCTAGGGTTATTATTAACTACCATGAAACGTATTGTAAATGAATGTACTAGTCGTGGTCGCAGCTAAATACGAGTAATTGTAATAAATTAACATTAACGAGTATAACGTATGAATGAAAAAAATAACAATTGAAAGTAACAGGTTGAAATATACAAGTACATAAAGGCGTATAAAAAATTCAGCTCAACCGGTCGAGGATACTAGTTTAAATAAAATATAGTAACAAAATTTGAATCATTAGAAGTATTTGGAAGTTAAATAAAAACGCGTAAAATATGTGTATCTGACTTGTACGATTTCTGAGGCTCTGAACTCTATGACCTGCTCCTACGGAGGGCGCCTGTAGTAGTAAATATTATAATAGTAAGAATTAAGTAGGTACCCAATGTCTAAGCGGTCAAAGCCCTGTGGTTCGCATCAATACAAAACAATCGACAGAGATAAACAATTGCGCGCAGTTGGTACCTAGTTGGGTGATCGCAACAGGTAAGAATTTCTTGATCGTTTCCATGCTTCGGAGGGCATGTTAAGCTGTTCATCTCAGTTGTTACCGTTAAAAACTGTTCTCAAGACATGTCGGAGGCCTTCGGGTGGCATAAAAACTTTCGATACTGAGGTTGCCGACTAACCCCTCCACCCTGCATTGGAGCAGCTTGGTGGTGTATAGGCCCCC
>DWJN01006232.1:0-10830 GCA_018248895.1 Carystus phorcus
CATAGCCCCACACTAGGATACCCCGTTGTGTGGGTGCCAAGGACAACAGAGAAAGACAATACAGAAATTTACACTCATCATTTAAATTTCGGCCTCGCTGGGAATCGAACCCAGGACGACCCTTCCAACGGCGGTCCGGCGTGGTAACCATTACGCCACGCGGGTCGTCATATAAAGTTTCTATGCTCTCCTAATTAGGAAAAAGTAATAACGTTCAAATCCAACGTAAGCCTTTTCTGTCCCTCACTAATCGTAAGTAGATATAAGGTCTTCATATTCCCTATTTACCTTCACATATGCAAGCCAAACTCATCCTTTACACAGTCCAGTACATACAAATATATGGACTTACGGTAAACACATGGCCCATTGTGCCGTTAGATGTATATAAAAACGAGAGCCATTAAAATTCAGGCGGCGACTCGCGAGTATAATATAAAGTCATTATGTAAATGTGAGGAGCTTTTTGCGGCAAGTTTAGGTGATTTGCAGTGATGGCGCGCTTAAATAAGATTGGATTTTTGTACGAGAATTAGAGTTTTATTACGTTGCGGTGTAATTAGGGCGACATACGAGATAAATTATAGGGAGATATATGGGCGCTACATAGCGCTCTGGATTCTAGCGCACCTTTATCTCACTTTTAATAACGCGAGTTTGTAAGGATGGACAAGTTAGTCGGTATTTACTCAATTATAAAATGTATTTAAAAATAACTCATTACCATATTCAGGATTATATTGTGTAAATTAGCTAATATATAACAGTGAGTGGCAAATGCCTAGGAAATATTCTTGTCTTATGAGAGTTATCTTGGAGTGTGTTGCATGGAGTCAAAGTTACACAAAAATAATAATTAATGTTTTGTCCTATAATTGTAAACAAAATTCTACGATACTATAATAATTAATATCTCAAGACTCAGCATAGCCAAAAATGCCAAAGCAGTAAACTATAAATACATAGGTACATTTATACAGAGGAATGTACTTCTGCATATTCCATGTATATTTTTATTCTGTTGTTTCCAGGACAAATATAAAGGGCTTTCTGTATATAATGTTATTTACTTTCACCCTAGAGGTTCGATTAAATGGAATATTCATAAAAAGGTTCCGTTTACAGCCTTGTAAAGGGCCACATAAAAATTTAGAGGCAAAAAGCGTACACCCTTTAGGCATGCTCTTGGGATGGGTCCGAAGTTTGTAATTGAATTTTTGCCTGGAGCCGCAAAGGGCGTCCCTGCTTAATTTGCCATACGGAAAAGGGTTGCTTAAGTAGGTCTAAGGCAATGGATGGAGCGTGGAGGCTTCAGACCCTCAATGGAAGAACAATTGAACTTCTTAAAATATGGCATAAAGTTTGTTCATGAAATACATATGAACACGACCAGAATGGACTAACGCTACAGCCGGATTAAATGAAACTAAGGCGTTAAAATATGTATTGATTTATATGATAAAGTAATTGTTTAAAAACTTTTGTAGACGAGTTTATTTCGACATATTTTCTTCCTTCATTATACAGCACATCTGAAAACATTACGAGAAACAATTACCTTCATATAAATACCCTAAATGAAATAAGAGTTTCTTTTAAAATTAATACAGACATTTTCCCAAACACTAAGGAATTTTAAATATTTGTATGTTTGTGTAAGATAAAGTTTGTAATCAATTTTATAGTATTAATAGTACTATGTTCGTATTTTAACTATATTATTTTTCTCAATCTCGATTATTTAGAATATCAGAGGTCGACCTACGAATGGCTACAATACAAATTATCTTACGAAAAGTCTTATTGGATCCCCGCTTCCTCTTCCTCATATCGTTAGTAACTTAGAGCACCACAAAAGGTCCAGTTTGTATTGTTGTAATCAAAAAGAAATATTCCCTTTTTCCCGGCATAAGGGTTGTTTGCGAGGTCTCCGGGTCTGTTGGTAACGTGCTAAAATTTTATTCGCTCTTTCCGGATTACATAAAAGTTCTACGCGTGTATACCTACGCTTGACAAAGGCGGAATAATTCTTTTTTAAAGCTAACGAACAACGTAAAATGTTGCGAACTTAATTTCGCCAGCCAGCTCTCGGTGAAAATATGCAATAATCCATTGGCCACAGATGCAATGCAAGGATTAATCATTTAAATAGACAAATTACCTTTGGTTGCTGTATTGTAGTATTTGTTAGTAAGAACATTTCCCTAATAAGCTAACTGCTTCACAAACGAATGTATAGATGGTAAAATAATTTCCCTTATATTTCTTAAATTTTTCCTTACTTGGAATAAAAATACATTTTCGTAAAAAAATAACATATGTTCATTTGTTTCTTACCAGGCGAATTTCTGTGCGTAAATAATAAGACAGTTAAGAACCTAAGGTATTATTGTTGTAAAACTTCTATATATTTATAATTAAATAAATCTTTTAGATTAATGGTTCTAGTTAGGATTAATATGTAGTATTATTTCATGAACTTGGTGCTTATTAATATAATTATTAAAATGACTTTCTTAAGAATTTATCGTGAGGTTATAAAAATGACGAGAAATCACCATTATTCCTTTTCAACTCTAAAAGTAGATATGTTTTTCAATACCATTATAATGAAATAAAAAACAATTCAATTATTTTAATGATAACTCTAATCTCATAGTAACAACCAATTAACAAAAAATAAAGAAATTATTATTGAAAAACTGGGGGGATAAAGGGGTAACTTTATCTCCTCATCTATTCATATACATATATATATTTAATATACAAATATTTCTTTATGACACGTCATTTTAATACAAAACAGTTATTTAATTCTTACTATCGAAAAGGTACTTTCGACAGCTAAGTAAATTAACTCAGAAAGACATATCAGTTACCCTCGCTATTGACTCAATATAGGAGCAGTACAATAAGTGTAGTGACCAGTCCATTAGTGGTATTTGTTCTGGCGCGGCGACTGCTCAAGGCTTTCACCGCTAATTAAATAGAAAGATCCCATACGTAACATCAAAGGAAGTTTCTAGCATTCAATCTAATTTTTTTGTGCTATTCATCTTTATGTATACAATTCTTCTGTTTGTTTGTTTATTGATCTCCTTCGAAACGCTTGGAGTATATTGATGATATTTTATTGCGCGTTTAAATGGATTTGAGAATGGTTTAGGTTCACGATTTAATTGAAATTAAATGTTTTTATATGCTGCGATATAACATCGACCGGGACGGTTATAATTAGTTCCAAAAATGTCTTTTCGTTTAATAGCAGAGGTAAATATGGAAGATCCATGGAAATTACAATAAATTCAGGTTTATGACAGAAAGTAAAAATTATTTAGTTAATTTGCCCCTACTCTATTCATGACAGGTACTTAAGGTGGGGCTTAAATTGTGAGGATGTGTGACACTTGTCCTGAACGAAACATTTTTCTCTCTCGTATACTAAAAATGTCACTCAAACATTCTTATATGACGCACAAATAGAACCCAACTCAAAATATGGCAACGTCCTTACTTCAGTATCCCCAGTTTACGTAGACCTTCTAGCTTTCGCGAATCGAATAACGTTTGTATTAAAAATTGGATTGGCGCCGCAGGATGGGGGGTCGGTTCAAATTGGGCGTATCTCGTCCAGTGTTGTATGACAGATGATTATCTACGACCAACGTCAAAGTGAATAATTGTGCTTCACCACGCTCAAGCTATAATATAGTGTGATTTTTGTTTATACTTTCATAGTCAGTATATTTTTTGTCTATTACCAAAATTCTAAAATGGACATATGAATCAATTGAATGACAATCTCTTCACTAGTTACATTACAATAACAAAATGTTTGACAATAGAATTTATCATGTTTATTGTATAATAATATGAATTGTTTGTACGAGAGTAGCTGAAATTAGTAGGTTTTTGTTTGTTGAATTTTAATCATTATGAAAATGGAACAGTGCAGTTTTAATTCAGAGATTTAATAATAAAATCACTTTGTTGTGTTTATAATTAGATGGGGCGTATTATGATGTAAAACGAATGTTCTTTTTAAAATAAATATTCGAAGGATATCTTTATATACATATATAATTCTTCTGTGTGTGTGTGTCACTAAACTCTTTAACGGTTGGGTCTATTTCAAATGTTTTATTTGTATATTGTTTAAGTGAATTCGAGAATGGTTCATATCAGCTCAAAAGAAAATGTTTTTGTTATTTTGCAGGATAACATCTTCCGAAATCGATAGTATACTAATAAAAAGAATTACACATTACTATTAAGTTTAACAAAATATATATTTTTTGTCTACAACGTATAAAATTCATATTTAGAATGAAAAAATCTAATTTGCGTCGTATTCTTTATTAATAATAAAGCAAAACCCGCTTGATTTAAACATTTGAATATCTCATTTAGTACGCGGAACCACCAAAATGAGATATTCAAATCAGTCTGTTGAAGGAGGAAAATATTTTCACCTTACCGCTCTTTATTCCGCGCACAACGCAACTCATTAGAATTTCGTTTGTTTTCAAAGCTAACCGTAAACAAAAAAGAAAACATATAACGAACACCTAATATGCGCCGACGTAAGCGTGCGCAAATTAAAATGCCCCTAATTAATTTTACAAACACAAAGGCCCCTAATCTGAATACACGTAGATGTATACATACAGACCGCATCAAATTACTCGTATATCAAAATAGGATGCTCAAGAAAGATGGACAAAACAGCCGTGCCTACGAAAATAAGCCACCCTCTGCCCCAAGTGCCGTTTTGCCCCCGTCTCCCCCCGAGGGCGGACGCACATGCGTATTGAATCTCGCCCGGTTATACCTAAGCTAGCCTTCCATTTTGTTTTTCCGCAGTCATTACTTTTTTCATTCCGGATATTTTTTAGTTCCGTATAGGTAACGGCTTTAATAGGGCCTTGCAATTGAAAACTCAATTATCTAACCAAAGGCTTTTACTGACTTCATTGTAATTAAAATGCTCGGAAATGCCTCCCCGGCTCTTACTTTGTTGAAGTCATTGTATTCAATGCACTTTTTTTAATAAAAAGGCACACTATTCAATATTTCAATTTTATTTATTTCCAACAACAAACTATTAATTACTACAAACTCAATTCAACTTTTGACATACAGTTTTGCGCATATACATATGTATGTACGTTGTTACTCGTATGTTTTGGTACATTCCTGTAGGAACCGCTATTTGCAGTTCTATATCCACCGGGAGCTTGAAGGCTCGAGTTTGGTCACCATACTTCTATGACTTTTAGACACAAATAAAATCTAATAGCCTTAAATATTTAACGTTTAATATGGACACTCATTGACGAGACTACGTATAGTTAAGATCGACGAATTTTAAAAATTAAAGAATTATCTACACCAGCCAGTGTATGAACCCGGGACGTTGTAACAGAATCACTGTTAGCTACCGAGCACAATAATTGATAATTGAGTCAGATGAATCTCTCAGTGATAATTAGGTAGTAACCGCTGATTCTTCTTCATCAGAACTATCACTAACTAGTTTCCAACATAACATGGATTGATAATAAAATATTTCAACCTTATATTTGTCAACTAAATCTTCGTATAACTCTCATTAAAAAGCAGATATTAAAAATGTATAAGAGCCTCATACGCCATTAACCCTCGTGAAATATATCCACCCTTTATTGTCCTAAAAAACAGAAGCTCTCATACATAAGAGTTATTTACTTACTGCAGATAGCGATAGACGCGGCCTTACAGGAACCGGGTGTTTTGTTGCAAATTTTAAACGAAAACGCATTCGAAAAGCAACCGTATTTTTACACACTAAGGGCGAACGGGGAAGGTTATACGGCTAAATTATGGCGGCGCTTGTCCGCCTGGAGCTGTAATCCATCATCGTGACATTTCTATTTATCTTGATGAGGCTCACACTTCCGATACTAATGGCTCTTTGTTTTTTGTGTATTTACACGGGACAGCTACCTGTCTGCAGGATTTTAGCGATTTTGAAATATTTCCCATACGAGTTATTAAGTCGCGATATTTTATACAACACACAAAAACTATGCATTACGGTAACCGCATGCCAATTAGTTGAATTTATTTTATGTTAATGTAATTAAACCTCAATGACTGATCAATGTTATAAATCCAATAGGTCGAACAAAAATAACATTACATCGAATGATGACTGACCGACGTTTTTGAATGGCTGATCGAAATAATTATCTAATAAACTATCAAATCTATTGTCAAACGTCAGTTGTGTCATTTGATTTGAATAATCGATTAGTTAAACAGTTGTCAAATTTTACTCCGAATCGTTTCTTAAATACGATTTTGTTTTCTGATTTATTATTATAATCAACGTTTGAGAAACTGGAATTGATTTGATAGAGCTTCTAAGTTAACATGCCTGTTAGTTCAACAAGATTTTGATAAACCTATAGGAAACCGGCTGGTATACGTGTTTGATTGTTATGAGTTTACGCCGCGCTTGTTTCCTAATGAAATATTTTTAAAGCGATTGAAATGAGAAATGCTTTAAAAAATTTGGTAATGATAAAAAAATCTTGTTATGATAACAAATACATCATTTCTTCCCGTTTCAATATGCATCATATTATCCACGATATTTCGCTACTCGATTTGAATAAAACTTTTACTTATATTGATTCCTAAATAAATTTCTAGGGCTAAATTTCTTGATGTCACTAGCTATTTTCGGTTTCTATATTCATCGTGTGATGAACTGTATAATTGGATATATTTTGTATAACAGGGAGGCGAGTAAAGGGATTTTCCAGAGACAAAATAAAAACAACAAAAAGAAGTCTAAAGTGAGAACTAACATCTACCTCAAGGCGTCCTGGACTTATCTGAAGCTACTTCAGGTTCTTACAAATAATCCCTAAATAACACAAATAAGATAATTTGAATACGTCACACTGCTCACTTACAAATACATAAGTTACTTAACGGTAAAACGTGTTACCTTATCAGAAAATATGTAAGCGAAAATAACAGCGGGAAAAGTAAAACCATTCTTCATAACTTCACAGTAGAATGAAAGGCCATGCAGCGTTTCGTTTAGTGAAAATTTCACTGTGCACTTTAATCCGGTGAGCGGACAAAGAGTGGAGATGCGTAGGTACGCGAAATAAGTTTTCATGACTTGTGGCGGAAAACGGGCCGAAAGGTACTGTGTTTTTAACGGAAGTTTGATATTATGTAACAAATCTCTAAATAATATTGACAAGTGATCAATTGGACAAGTGATCACCTTGGACATCGTGCAAGAAAGAAGAGGGAAGAAAGAAAAAGTACTAAAAAGAAGAAAGAAGAAGAAGAACAAGAAGGTAAAAGTACTCTACCTCCCTGTCGGAAAACCAGGCATTATTAGGCGGCATACTCAAGCAAACTTTATTTGATTCAATATATTATTTACGTTTCGCGGAAGGTAATGCTGTCAATCCATTCATTCAATATGTCAGAAGTCACTTTGTACCAACTAGTTTAATATATATTATCCTCCTTAAACATCTGGAACAATAAGCTGGCAGGAGTATTTTTTATTTCCACGTAACAGAGAGCAAAAAAAATATTTTAGTTACGAAATTTTCTTATTTTCGTAACGTTAAGAAAATTATTGCATTTTAAGCTCTGTGTCCTTAACGAAGTTACGCCAATTTATACGACCACCCGATCACAAATATAATCAATATTAACCTATATAAAATGTTTCATAAATATATACGCGCACCTGTAATTATCTGATAGTGGAATGGGCCTTCAAACCCGCCACCCTAAACGTTCACGAATAAATAAAACGCGTGCATTTTCTACCTACAAATCGAATAGCTGTTTGAAATAAATACGGAGCTAAAACAAGGCGTTGCTCGGGGAAATAATCCGAAAGCTGCGTCAATCGATACCGGTGTAACGTTTATTAAAATGTGGGTATATTTACAGATAATTTCCGGTCAAATGACGGTACGTATTTATCTCATCAAATATAACATCAGTGCGCGATCAAATTCAGCTGCAAGTACTATTTACTTTGACGGGATGTTTTTGTAAAACAATATACTATTTACCCGTACCTGTATGAAATGTTTCAAATACAGCAGATACGTGATACAGCATTTTTTATCGGAGAGGATTTGAATGCTTTTTCAAATGTTGAAGTACTCAATTAGATCGAAATTCCATATAACAAAACCCTTTAAGGACTTCGCATGTTGGAACCCCTTAAGGTTCAGAGCTTTGAATGTTTATGAGGAGTGAATAAAGTCGTATGTATTGAAAAAAAATATGATTAATTTTATAGTGTTGAAATTTGGTATGAGTAGGTAGGTATCATGCCGATAAAGTAGTAAAACAAACTGATAAAAATACGGTACTACACCTAGACGTGAAGGAGGGATGATTTTTTCTCATTTATCCTATGTTGTATCGTTGTTGTAATTCTCTCAAAAATATGGGCGTGTCAAAAACATTTTTCCATTCAGGAATCCGTTTGCAAAATATCAAGGTCTAAAATTAACCCTAAAGGCACCAACGACGTGTTTGTTTTTATGAGCAAAACCTAAGCTGGTGCTTACTTATTATTTCCAGTCTTCTAACACTGGGATCAAAATACGTATAAAACATTTCATTGCCAGTTTTAAAGGGGATAGCAAACTAAGCTAGTGGAATACCCCTCCACGAAATGATCTTAAGGACTCTAAGGTTGACGAATTCGTAACTTACTTGGTAGTGACTCTGTAATAGTTGCCGGGTTCGCTTCCTGGCCGGAACAGACATTTACGTGAAGGATCAGATCATGGGTTTTAATGTGTTAGGTTGTCTAAGTCTCCCGTAACCCAGTATCCTAGTACATGGGTATTAGTATGCAAGTGTAAATAAATAATCTTTATTATTTCAGCGGTTGAAAAAGCAACCTTAAAATGTACAGTAAATAAACCGCTTCCTAATGCATTTATATCCAGGCAAATTGACAAGAGCTTGATATATAAACAAGCGACATGCACGAAACTTTCCTGATTATAACGAATCAAAACCAGATTACATTTTTGACACGAAGGGAGCCTTTTGAGCTCATAATGTGACGTAGCTCATTAATTTTATAAACTTACATTAAACAGAACCATTCCGCTGCGATGAAGTCTCCTTAAATATAAAAGGTTTAAAGGGTGGAACTCGCGGAAGCGACGCGCGATTTACCTCTGATCACTGTTTTTTATATTGCCAGTCTAGAAACTAGTTAAACTTAAACTCATATCTAGCAACGAAACAAGCCTCACTGTCAGTATAGATGAACACTATTTAAACTATTACTGAAGACTGAGATAACACATTTCACTTGGAAGCTTTGTGCATAAAATTTAACTATTTACTACCTACATAAAGTTAATAGTATCAGGTGTTACTTTGACGGAATACAGTATTATCAAGTTAGTATTCATCTATTTTGTAACAATCCGCGAGAAAAATATATAATATACCTGGGTCTATGGTAAGACTAAGACATGTGTACTGGATTTGGTTGTTTAATAGATTTTGACTTTCGGTACTTAAGTGCGTTTTTTTAAGTACCCAAGACGAAGTAAATAATTTGACCTGGACGTTATGTTAGTAGACAAAAAGAATGTAGCTGTTGACAAAAAGAATTAGTTTTGTAATTCTTCTATTACCGTACTCACTACAATACGTTAACCTGCCACTTAACGTCTGTCGCTGAATCGTTTGTAGAAAATCCGGCTTAAGAGGAAAGTTATTCGCAGCGTAATAAAACTCTACAGGTGAAAACATTAAGGGCTGTAGTCATTATACTGACAAGGATTAGGAATGTTAAAGAGGAGTTCTAGCGGTTCAGAATGAAAGGGAATTTTGAAGTTCAGTTTATTTCACTGTATCGATCTCAATTTACTTGAGCGACTTCGCCTGGGCAGATTGACAATAATGTCACTTGGTCCCACGACACCACTTTCAATGGTAAAATTGAGAGTAAAGACGGCTTCTTATTAATGTAAAAAAAATCTAAAATGTTTTATTGATTAAAAACAGGAATTACACAGCAAGTCGCAAGGGCCCCTGTACTGGGTTGAACATACCTATGTACTTCCTTTCTTCTATCGTGAATGACAACGCATCGTGCGTCGTTAACTCGTTGGTCGGTTGTTAAATAGGTACATGAAATATTGTGTAAATTCATACTAATATTATAAATGTGAAAGTGTGTTTGATTGTTTGTTCCTCTTTCACGTCGCAACATAGCTGTTATTTGGTATGGTTTATGTATGTGGCGAAAGTTAGGAGGGTGGAGAGTAACGTAGGCTACTTTTTACCCCGGTAAAACATTCTCATTGGAAAATCGATGTTTTGTTAGCTGCTAGATATTAAGTTCCGGATGTTGTTAATAGATGGCGTTAATGAAACTTATTTGCAAGTTCCGAATCACGCTATACCCCCAATAATTAACTGGATAAATGTTTTGATTTTTTACTAATAATTGTTGTTGTTTTGGCTTAAAACAATTATGTTTAAAGATTAGTACCATATTTATTTTATGAGATTTATTTGTTGAGATAGTTTTATTTTGTGTTTGTTCTTTTTTTACTTAAATAGTTTTACCGTGACAACGTCTTATAATTCGATGGAGCCGGCTGTACGCACCAAAAAACATGACTCTTGCGGCGTTACCTCGCTCTGAGGCGTTCCATTTAAGGCTTGAAGTGCATGTACATTATAAAAAAAAATTACATAATTGTATTTATGCGTACAAATAAATGTAACTTGATCAATTCCATTGTGATTTCCATTTAC
>DWJN01006233.1:0-10828 GCA_018248895.1 Carystus phorcus
ATACCAAATTCTTTTTTTATGTTTTCAAAAAGTCTCATTTAAATTAAGATTGATATTTGATGGTGATTATAGTATTCTATATTTGGGTACCTGTTCCATATTTAGATATTTTATCAGTTTTTAGTTTTTTTACAAAAATGTTACTTAAAAGTAGTCAATGTGACCAAAACTTGTTACTAGATGAAGCTCAAATATATGATTGTTAATCATTACTACAAACTGTTTTTCGTTTATAAAGTTTGTGAAAAATATTTGTGAAAAACAAAATGGTATTCCACATTTGGTCACTTTCCTCTACTGATTTACTAATTTTTAAGTCACTAGCTTCTTAAATAACAGTGTATAACAGAAATGTTTATAGTGTATTAAATCTGGATGGACGTGCGACGATAATAAATCAATGAATGCGTAATCATTTTAGGCTCCAGATTTGCTTGGTCTATTAAGTATTTTGATTAGGTAATTATCATAAAATACATTCACACCACATAAAACGCTTAAGCGGTTTAAGAAATTCGTCAGTTTTATTTCTGTACAAGTAATACTGGGTGTTGAAAATAATATTCACACTACAAATATTTATAATAAAACGAAACAACTGGTTACCAACGTCAATATACAATTTCAATTGACTCATGAAGTCATTCGTTACCATTTATAGACAAAGACTGAACTAAAACCGTCATGGTAGTGTTATCAAGTTGTCGCAAAATAAACAATATCAATAAATTTAACCACATAACTTTCCTTAGAACGCAGATGTTGTGATTTTATATTCCGATTGCATTGAAAACTTGACTCCGTCCATCAATCACGTGATAATCGCGCTGTAATACAAGAATCGACATTATAAATCAGAGTTCTTGCTCGTTACAAAAATACAAGAAGCGTCCATTTTGTAAACCTGCCGTAGATACAATTCCATATAAAACTCTCCCTTATAGACTGCTACATGCGCATTTTTAAGCCAAATAAGGTCGACGATATTTGTAAGGAAGGACTGTGATTTCTTTTAATAACGACTCCCACTGAGAAGATTTGCTTAAGGCGATAGCAACTTTCCTTTTGCAGTTAAACAAAAACTCAAACGTTGGACCCTTAGCGCGTCGGGTAAACTGAAAAACCGAAATAATTATATAAATGTTTCCAGTCGACCAAAATGGTATAAAGCAACGGTATTACACCTTGGTTTTATTTACAATGTATGAGGAACTTAATTCATAATCAGAGGAGATTTATAATCTAAATTTTATTCCATACACATTCCTTTTTTTATTTAGAGCAAAACGATGAAGCAAAAAGTCTAACCCAATATTCCATTACATAGAGAAACGTAGAAACTTCCTTCATTTCAACGTTTAATATTTTACTTACTTATTTTATAAAGGCATAAAAATCATTTGCACAAGTACGAAGTCTTTTGTCGCTGTACATGGAGTCCATGCAATACAATAACAAAAGAATGTATTGTAGCGTAAGTTATCTTTTAAAAATTGAGCGAACGACTTCGCATTCAATATTACCATTAGAGACCATTAAGCGTACGAGATAATGGCCGAGTCGCGCATTGTCCGAGGTTGCGCCGGCGCTCGAACTAGGGCTGCCACTGATAACGTGTACAGATTTTCTTTAAAGATTTTCTTTACTTGTTTTAATTACATATGTTTTAGATTTGGACTTTATGCAACTTTGCAACGACCGCTCTTAGAGAAGTCTGTCGGATAGTTTGCCTGGATATGTCATATAAATATTTTAAGACCCCGGTCTTATTTGTGGGATTTTACATTATCGAAAAAAATGATTGTAATTCATTTTTTTTATACATATGTACATACAATGTTGGGAACCTATTCGGTCCAATGCCATTTTAGGAACTAACAGACCAACAGTTGTCTATGGAATGCTTTGGTAGGACCATAAACATCCTCCATGGCGATCATAAACATATGTACGTACAAATCTGTTAGCGTTTATTTTTTATGAGTAATATTTAAAACAAATAAATATTGCCTGTGCATGAAAATTTAAAATATGAATAATATTTATATTTCAATTGACTTTATTCGTCGTTACGTGTTAGCTATAATATAATGATCGATAGAAATTCGTTTACATTACAGTAAATACATAAACGATCGATAGATCGATAGGTTATAGAATTGAGCGGCGAACCAAAGCATTTTATGTTGCTTCGAAGGCCTGTACATCGATCATTTATGGTAACCCTGGGCCTGCCTCATAAGGCTCCGGCGGTGACGTCACTCGAGATGCACGCGGAGTGCGGCCGACACCTGCGAGAGTCAATGATCCCTCGGCCGTGTGTGGGCCAGCCCGGACAACACTACCGCGCTTATATAAAACTATTTCTACAATTTTAATCCACTTTTCGTTTCAAACGTCTTTCTTATCTTAAGTGGGCGAACCCAGATTTACTATTACAGAGTAATTCGAACTATTAGCTTCAACAGAGTACTGCATGATATTGTTATTTTATACAGTTGAAGTTAATGCGATTCATCATATTTCAAATGCATGAGTATTTTATTATACGCCTTCTTGATGTTCATGAAAGTGGGCTCGATGTATTATTTGCAGGTTTATGTCGATTGAAATGCTTTCAAACAGAATGCAAAATTGTTTATTCAATGATAATTTCATGGCACATTCCCAGTGAAATCGTACTAAGGCATAAGAGTTTCTATATAAAATGAAACTAATATTACATACCTACCTCAAGCTCAATTCCAAGGAGAAGTGCTTTCAAATAGGACACTATTGGCTTAAGTCAAATGCATATTCTAACGCTATTGCCATAAAATTTACTGTAGAAATAGGTATAAAACAATAGTTACAGGTCAGAACCAGGGATAATACTTTAACGTATTTGTTACCTGGTTATGAATTGATCCGGAAGTATGTAAATCAATACCGAATAAGATGTTAGTTATATGTAGATCGGCAACGGATGTAATAAATTAACAAAAACCGGTGATCATAAACATTTACATATTCACTGACTTCGTTTTGAACCTCTTTTTTTCTTATGCAACTTTATGTTTTACGTTTTTAATGTTTGCAAAGATAGTGACAGTTTTACTTTTGGTATTTTCACTCTACGTATGTAGTTTATATTAGACAAATCAGACATGGTCCTACAATTCTTTGTCTGAAAAATATTGCTGTACGTGATTAGACCTCCTCGTCGTATTGTGCTCATCTACTTTATTTGTATTTCTTATTTTAAACTTTTTATTTACTTTTTCTTCTACATATCTAAATATTTTAAAATTATCATGTTTCTCTGTGCGTGAATTAAATAAACAAATTAAATCTGTTATTTTGGAGTTGTCTTCGCGATGTATGGTATACATATTTATTTACTACAATTGGTTCATAAATCAAAAAGCTATATCAATTAAAATAATCGTGTTTAAACATTCTTTCAGGTGTAGATAAGATGGTATGGTTTCTGAAGCAAAGCAAAGTTGATTACTATTTGTAAGTAAACATTGGAATACCATTTATTAACATATCAAAATAACCAATGCCAGATATCGTTATGTTTTATGTTCATAGTCATTCGAAACTTCTACATACAATTTAATTATGGTCCTACCAAAGCATTCCAAAGACAACTGTTGGTCTGTTAGTTCCTAAAATGGCATTGGACCGAATAGGTTCCCAACATTGTTTATGTATCGGGGATCGGCCAATCCGAACAGATATTGAAATGTTTGTTAAACAGACTTGTTAATACGCGTTACTGGACAAGTATCTGTAGACAATGCTAATTGTGTCTACCGGAGATCGTTGTACGGAGGTGTTGCAATACACGTCATGACTGAAAAAGTAAAATATTGAGCGGTTATAAGCAACGATCTGAATAGCGCATCGGCTGTCATCGGGCCGAGGGCTTACGGCCCATTGTTCGTGAACAAACGCAGGAAACTGTAAAGTCGAAAGTCCGCCCGCTTGTACAGATTTCGCCGTACCGACAGGTAGGTCGCAGGTGTCTCTATTCTTCGTTAGAGGGCTCCACTGGAGTTGTAAACAAGACCATAAACAATGTGGAACGCTCATAAAGCGTACAACGATGTGGTTTTTAACTGTAGTGAAAGAGGAGGAAGTTGTTCATAGTGTAATTTTGATACACTATGAAAGGAATTAGCATGACGGCGCGTTGTTGTATTGTGTTCGGAGAGAAGCGGTGTTGGCACAACATAATACGCTCGCTGTCGAGAGTTGTACGCTTTATTCACAAGTGGTCAGATACGTTTTCGACCGTCCGGATTACTAACTCAATAGAAATTAAACTTTTGTTGCATTTCTAAGAACCATGTATCTACTTGCATGATATTATACTTTATAAATTAAACTTAAGTAAATGAAATCCATGTTAGGAGTAGAGTAAATCTATCGACAAAAGCAGGAATGACTTAGTTGCCGACCTATTATTATTATAAATTATTGGTGTGTAATTTTTTATGTACTTTAATAGTGGACAAACAAGTTGCCGAGCCACCTAATTGTTAGTAGTCATTGCCGCTTATGTAACCTAGTTACACCAAAAGCAAAAAAGAAACCAAACACCAGTACTGTGTCCAAATAATAATATTTCACGACCGATTTTAACGTCGTCCAGTGACGTCCAGTGGTTCATTCGCGTATACACGAATACCATTGGGATTCAACTGGGTAAAAAGCATAGTGAACTCCAACGGGAAGAGTGTTGTAGCTTCATCTCTCGTTCTGCAGGATCCACCACGAGCGGAAAAGGCTGGCTTAGTATGGAGGATGAAGTCCCTTTGGGTCCCATCTCTAATTATATTAATTTCCATTTAAATCTTTTTCACTCTACGAATATTTTAATTTTAATTTCTGTCATAGAAGATCCCTCTTTTTGGATTTGGCTTTGTACCAGTCAGATTCATTCTGATGGCACTTCCACATGACCCATTCCTCCTGGATGGGCAAGACTTACCTAATAACTGATAACTCATGTACATAGATGATAGTCACCACTCACTACCAATTTGTCGGTTACTTAAATAAAAAAAGTTTTTCCAATCTTTTTATTATAAATATTTGAAGTCGTTTACTGATTTAATAATAACGTAACCGTTTTGTTAGGCGAACGGTATTGATATATATCCGTTTAACTATGCATAAGCAGAAATAGCTTTATACATATAGGACAAGTAAAATGACGATAAAGCCTTCCCTATTCACTTTCCCCTTCAGGCTGAGTGGCGGCGACGGCGACGCGTTGCCATGACGACGGCTTTCCATGGCTACGGGCATTGGTCGGAAAATTCAAAATGGCGGACGGCTATCGATCGCTAGGGGAGAGGTTTACGAAGGAGCGAGGTGTGCTAAAACTGTGCTAACCCCCGTGATGATAAATATAGAGGAGTCAGCGATTCAACGGATATAACAACGAACGTAGATGTAAGTGCTTTATGAACCATAAAATGGACGAGGGTGTTTTAGAGACTTGATGTCAATTTTCTTTATTAAATTGAAAATTTGTTTGCGTACTTATATTTAATGGTTGAGTTCTTTTGGGTTATAAATATTCATAAAACTTTCTACTCATAAGATTTAATTATTTAACATCGATATCTTTGAAGTTAAGAATATCTAACACGGATATGTTTTGCAGTTAGAAAGTGGAGCACCTTTTGTCAGCAAAAAAGTGTAATACTTACTATAAAATTGGATCGAACATTTCTCTGTATATTTATTTATCTCTAATATCCATTGACACGAGCATTTTTTTTTAATATTAGCCAGGTGTTATTATACGTTCGTCAATCTGAAGCATTATCTTCCTATTAATATTAAAGTGTTCTTCATGCCAAGTGATCTGGGAAGCGTTGCGGAAGTAACATCACTGGCGGAAGAACGGCTTCCGGAAGTGACATCGATTGTGTTCTTGTAATTTTGAATCGAGGGGACCTCGTCTGCGCCTTTCGATCTACCACAAAAGTACATTAAGTGTACCCTCTAGTCTTTACTTTCTTTGTCTTATAGGTCTTTTAGGACAGAGTTAACGTAAGATATTTTTTCGATTTTGTAGGTTATAACGACTATTACTAAAGTCATAATTAAAAAATGCTCGAACAATAGTTGGTTATTGCTCCCTGACGATGTCCTTATCTTTGTTAATGGCTCACATGCAGACTATTAGTATTTAGCTCGAGACAGTATTAACAGCATCAGAATTTTCGTATGGCTTCTAATTTCGACCGTAAACAAATTTAACTATCGCGTCTGTAAAAACATTTTCATCGTCCGAACATCGGCAGTAACAGCAGGTGTGTGAATCTGGTTACCGAATAATAGTTATTTAACGTCGGTTGGTATAACGTTTGATGTGGTGTTTTATCTATTCGGTGGGCGTGTCCGCGAGGCGCGAGTCGAGTCGAGTCGCGAGACAATGATCTATTTTTACGTGGTGCGTAAAGAGGCGGCACGTGGTCGGCAGCTGCGCGGGCGCACGTGCCATGTATTTATACTGCGCCGACGCCAACGACGCCGACGCCCTTCCTCAGGATACTCCTGAAACTTCTGCTACTCTGGTACTTCTTATTTTTTGGTAATTAAGTTGTTTTTATTGATTACTAGCGACCCGTCCCGGCTTCGCTGCTGCTATTAAGCATGCATGCTGATATTAAATACACTACAGAAAAACTGTGGACGTTTTATACATATAAACCTTCCTCTTCAATCACTCTATTAAAAAACAGCATCAAAATCCGTTGCGTAGTTTTAAAGATTTAAGCATACATAGGGATATATGGACAGAGAAAGCGACTTTGTGTACTATGTAGTGACAAGTGTCAAGGGATGTCTGCTATCTTGCACATGGGTAACGAAATGTAGCTTCTTTGGGAGTATTTTACTGTGATACGGGTAAACACGATACCAAAAACAAATTGGGTGGTAGTATTTGTGTCAAAAGTCCTATTTTATTATATATAAAGTATACGTATCACGGTGTTTGTCCGCTATAAGGACTCCTAAACTACTCAACCGATTTTAATCAAATTTTGCACACCATGTCCAGTTTGATGCAACTTAAAAGATAGGATAGCTTACGTCTCAATTTATAGTAGCAAAATTATTTTATCGCAAATGATTTGTTTAATATCTTACAAAGAATTAGTCCCATAAGATTTTAACAGATGGCGGAGTAAGTCTGCTAAATTGAGTATGTAAACCTAAGTCACAGCAACGCGTGGCCGGGTCTATTAGGTTATATTGTTGGAGAACAACGTCTGCTGGGTCAACTAGTATTCTATATTAAGTTTCTACGTCCCTCCATAGTTCAGCCGTAACTACGATCCATGCGACTAGGTCGAAATAGCACCGTATTCGATATTTTGTGAGTGAAGTGTTGCAAAATGCATATAATCAGCGATGAGGTAAGTTTAAAATTGCATGTAACAAGCATTGAAAGTCTAGTGGAAAGTATTCCTCCTGCAAGATGAATTGACGTTTAATTCCTATATGCTCTACGTAAATTGTCACAAACACGATGGGTCGTTTTATCGCCGTAGTACCGATTTCTATCAGACAACCTTAGGGTGCAGGACACACATAAAAACATAGATGTGACGTAAAACAATTGTTAGTATGAAAGAAACACTAAGGATTAAATTAAAATTTTAATTTATTTTTATTTTAATACTATACTTTTGTAATACGGATATTCACGGTGTTTATATTAAATGCTATGATTGTGAAGAGTATCAGTATTCCTGTTTGATTACAATATGTCTTTAAAAAAGAGTGAATATGCTTGTTTTAAGTTATTGCGCTTTATCATCCAATAATACATCGTCACTTACCATCAGGTGGGATTATAGACAAGAATACATATAATAATTATGTAAAAAATATCTTTGACGTAGTTACATTAATTGTGTAGTGTAGTGTCAATGTTACCATTGATATAGTAAAGTAAGTAAGTGATAAAGTCAATGTACCCATGTGATAGTAGAAAATTTACAAAGATTATAATTAAAGTCACATTCTCAAATCTATGAGAATATAAAATTTAATTTTGCAACGAAACGAATTATAACAGACTTCTTCGTAAGACATTAAAGTTACGTCAAGTGAAAGTTCTAGAATTATACACCAATTCTAGCACGAACATTAGATTAAGCTATTAATTTAAAAGTCAACTTTGAAGCATATCACAGTGCTAACACATTATCTTGAATAGTCACGTAAAGTGGCTATAGCGAGATAATTTTCTCAAATCCGCGACTCGTATTCCGAAATGGCTAATGTTAAAGCTGTAGTTACACTAACATTTTCGTACTGAGTTTATTTACTTCAAAAATGTTAATTTCTATTAAAATAAACAATTTTCATCTTATTTACATTATATATTTTAAGTAGGGTAACTGCGTGTTATCTATGTATGCTTCCTAGAAGAGGTTATTGTTAAATTTCTTGAGATCGTGTAGCTATAATAAAATGATTAAACAAGTTTAATTTGTTCTTGAAAAAAGTTTGTGGAAAAAAGGTCATTTAAATATATATTTTTAATAAATCGTTGGTAAATAAACAAGATTCTCTCCAAACAGCAGTCGTTAGTCTTAGTGTTAGGCGTGACACCACACCACAAGGTAACGACAATGAACTCGTATAAAAAGTCATCAAGTGGCGTTTACGTATGAAAAGCGCCGCTTCATCGTTTTAACACTAGTTGTGATAACTTGATACCTACGAGTATGCATTGGTGTATGTATGCCTTGGTCCTCCTGAAAGTCAACGGTTGTTGGTTAGCTACGATCACATGCCGAGAGCATTATTTTTTTATTGTTCGACGAAGTAAATCCATTTTTTACATTATCTAAAAACTTTACATTTATATTTATTAATGAAAACGATAGTGCAACCTCGGCCTAAGAACGCTCTATTATTATCTCAAGTCAGGGAAATAGTTGAAGTAAGCCAGCATACAATGCAATTATTTATGTTAATTTTGTACGTCACCGTCATTCTTGAATACGGGCGCGTATTTTAGTTGCAATGGGCTTTGTCACGATCACGATTCTGATCGGTAGACAAGTTGAATACAATGCCTTAATGGTGTCCGCGGTATTGTATATTTGTTTAGAATTATACTTTACTACGTATATTGTTTATATTATGTATAGAGTTATTATTTTCCGTTTAAAATACATAGGTATGTATTTGTTTTCCTGTAATTAGCCAACAAAAGTGGCCATCGGTGCTATTAGACATCAGCAACGATAAAGACAGTAATGATGCGTTGCCAGTCAAGAAAGAAAAGAGAAGGAATAAGGAAAGTACTGGCTCTCAACATGACGAACACGAATCATTTGGCGGCTGACTCAAGCAAGAGGATGGTGCCCAGCAAGCCGGGTTTCACAGGAGGATAACATAATAATACCAGTAATAATAGTCATATATGCTACAGGAATTATCCCAAATAACCTCCAACAAGCTATAAGAGAATTAAAATTACCTAAATTTTTATACATTACCTTACAAAAAGCAGCAATCTTAAACACATGCCGCATCACAAGAAAATTCATACAATTAGAATAAATATATGTATATAACACAAATGGTATTCGCTCGGCCTATACCCATGGATGCTCAATTACCGATTTTAGTTGAGAAGGAATAGTCCTAAACCAGTGATAATATTAATAAAACCCTAACTGCTAACGAATGGTATTACAACTAAAATGTGTACGACTGAATGCTCTCAAAAATGGTTCTTATTTCTTTTTTTTAGCTGATTACTCATCGGTTATGATTTTTGTGTTGCTCGTGACCATAGATAGTAAACCCTCACCACCAACTCATGTTTATTCGTTTATTCGGTATTTACATATATAGAGACTAAATTTCATAAAACAGCTCAATACTTCGTTACTAGCGATCAATCCAATTACCGACTGTTGCTACAATATCTTAACTCGATACATCACTAGAATCGATATCGAGTAAGCCGGAGGGCAATAAGCGTTTCCTTAATACATATACATATTATTGGTACGATGGCTTAGAAGTAGTCGTGTGGCTTAGTATATATAGGAATGTTGTATGGGCGTCAGTAGACTTGGAGAGCGACAGACGCGGCGCAACTGCCGGACGGCGAAATATGAACACCCCTGAGGGTTATTAATCTGCTCAATTATTATGAAACTGACGTACTCTCTGACACATGTCTTCTTTGTCGCATCCGTTCTGTAGGGCTGTCGCTTTGTATTATACGAACGTAGAGCTAGAATAATTATACTGTAAATTATATATCCCAATACACTTATGCACATAATTTTTCGATCTATCACCGTTTTGGAAGGGTTCTTTAACATCGAGATGAAACGGCGAAAGAAACTCCTCAGCACATCTTTTAAACTAATACATATATACAATACATACATAGTCTTTACGAAACTGGATGTGGCATTATTATTTCAAGAGGTTTGTGTCATGTGCTTTTTTATGCTATAAGCAGGCAACTGGGCAGAAGGGTAACCTAATGGTCAGTGATCACCGACCATGGACCTTAGTAACGACAGGGATGTCACCAATACGTTGCCGGCCAAAAAGGAAGCGATGGACCCTCTTCTTGGAGGATCCCACGTCATAGCGCTGTGGGTATACTGTGCTTTTATATATAGCTTAAACTTCTCTGCTGGCGGGATCAGTGAATTCGACGAACCCCGTGGCGTAATGGTCACCATACCGGACCGCTGTTTAAAGGGTCTTGGGTTCGATTCACAGCGAGGCCGAAATTTAAATGATGAGTTTAAATTTTTGTTCTCGATCTGGG
>DWJN01006234.1:0-10828 GCA_018248895.1 Carystus phorcus
AAAGCATGATTATTCAGAAATTATTCGCTAATCAACGTTTCAGAAACTTGAATTGACTTCATAGAACTTTCACGTTAGTATGCGTGTTGTATGAAAAATTTTTGACAAGCCTTTCAGAAACTGGCGGTTACTTGTATATTATAAAACAATCATACATTTTCATACAAGAACGGATACTTTTCTATTAACGTATACATATTACTTGAACAGCATGTCACATTTGGATTAGATAACAAAAGTATCTAGTTAAAAGTATATACCACAATTCATCCGATCGACATTGTTTATAAGTACATTATTTCACAATAAACTGAAGACGCTCTGTATAGCGAGCACTACGAGGTAACACGATGTTATTTGAAGCTGATAATCATAAAAGACATTTGGCGTCTAATATCAGATTGTGTTGCGACAGAAATACCTTTGTCAGATGGCCACGCTCCGGTAAACTTTGACATGTATATTAAGACATATTTCTGGAAATATTATCACGAGTTCATTACAATTGACAACGTTATTGTCGTATTTTATTGTTAGATAGTGTTTCAATAATCCTAAATATTGAAAGTAACATCGAAATCGATATGAAAGAGAAACAAATGCAGAGGAAAAAACTTCGTATAATAATTATTTCACGATGATTTGTACGCAGTATTCTAATTTGCTTTGCTTTAAGTATATTTTATATATGTACATATGATATCAGATCGTTTCCTTAACTAGTATTAATGTGTAATATAATTAGCTTCAAAATACTTCACAGTCACTTCGCAACGTCATTTATTTCATACGTAATATGATATTAAATTTGATCGACTTTATTAATAGGTACAGACGATATATCGGTTCTGTAATGAAAAATAAAATAAGAACATAATAAACTCATGAATATTTGAACTTCCTTTACACATAAGCTTTAGAAAATATAAATAAAGCTTATCGACACAACTGGCGCTGAAACAACTGATTTTAATCTCACAATCATACCTAATGATTTATCTACATATTGACCAACGACCTTTATAAGCAATATCCACTGTGAGAACTATTATTACACCTATATTCAGGACACTTCAAGTACCTTCCCGCCCATATTACAGAGACCTGTCCATGTCTGCTCAACATAAGGTCTTCGAAAGGTTCTATGCGTATGTAAAGTTCGTTATACAATGGTCAGGCGGCGCAGTCCAGTTTTGATACGCTAATGGAATGCCTAACGCCTTGGCATTTGGAGATTTGGTTCATATTGTTGACGTAAAGTGTAGCAGGATCTCTGGTTTAATAAATGGATATAATAACTCGTAATTAGGCACGTAGCAAATGGATAATGGACATTAGCAAAAGAAATAATGACTGCATTTTCTGACATTTAAGTTTATAATGGCGGTGATTATTAATTTTAACTTCTGCGTGAAACTTCTTTCTGAGTTACATTTAAGTGATATTTAAGTAGTATGACATTAAATTGATATTAAGACCCTTTTTATAACTAGTACGAGGTGTAGTATTCTTTAATAAAACTAAGCAATCAATGAAATGAAATATACATAATAAATATAATCAGATTCAAATTATTTTTAAGTAATTAACCATAGTTAACTTAATAACACCATTTTTTATGTGTAGATTGAATTAAAATAACTTACTGATAAGATTTGTTATAAAAACAAGAGTAATTTTAAGACAATAAGTTGATCATATATTGTTGCAAAAACAATTTAACACCTGCGCACATTTTCTCTTAGCACACCCAACAAATTGCCATATTTCTGGTTCCCACGCTGTGATATCATGCAGTACACAAATTTGTTACGAAGTAAAAGGGCCGTGAAGGTCGCGACGTTTATAAACCAGTCAATAACGTGCTGAGCTCACAAAAAAGTGTCATAATATACAACAGATTATGATCGTAATATATATTTAAACAATGGAAACAGAATACATAAACAAGAGATGCAAGACAAGACCAATTACGAACTCCACGATAATAGAATTACAAGAAAAAACATAACATACGCTAACAAAATTATCCAACGATATTTCGTCACCCTCATTGAGCTGAAGGCTGATTTCGACACCCCGTTCGCACCCCTCATGTTCTAACATTCAGCATTATCACAGGGCGTCTAATTTTCTTAATCAACTCCGCTCATATAGCGCGACCTTTTATTTGACAATGAGAGTATCAATTTCGAAACAGCCGAGTTAAAAGTTACACAGGTTCAATGGTACGTGTCGACGATCAAATAGAGGTCGATTGTGTGAGCGGATTATTGACCATCTGGTAGCACAATATTTTTTTTTTAGTAATAATAAATAAATGTAGTTGACAACCTGATGGTAAGCGATGATGTAGTCTTGTGTTAAACGCATTAAGTTAGTAGAAGCCAATTCATTCTTGACTTGAAGATATCAACATTATAATGAAACGGGACCGACGTGGGCAATTTAACCTACTCCTTCGCAGTACATATTATAAATGAAGAGGCAAAGCGCGTCGTTCGTACCGGAGGGATATTTCCACCGAAGGGATGTCATGCGCCGGGACGTTCGATGATAAAATGGGGATGGGGGAATTAATTCGTATAATAATAAACATAAAGAGGTCTCCGTAGTAAGTACCTACTTATATGATGCTGGACAATGATTTGCATTTAATAAAATTCATAGAATATATGTTCTTGAACCCGAATCAATCGAATCCGGGGCACGCGTAGCAAAACAGAGACAATGCTCCAATGTCATATCTATCACGACTACATCCGTTATAGTGCTGTAACAATATCGATTATTTGATTATGCACACGCCATGTCAATGATCTACGCAGAATCGGAGACTTGAACAGCTACAGACTCGATCAAGGCTACGAAAGTAGACCCTTATAATTACCGAAACTATCATTAGCGTGAACAATCGACAATAGATCTATCGATAAATCATTCGATACGCAAAGTCTCAATTCATAATTGATGATTAATTTTTTTGTAGATGAAATGATTACATCTGATACTTAGGTCTCGTAACTGGGTACGACTTATTCGCTTCTCTGCACCTATACTGGGTTTAATTTGTGACGACTCGTATTGCGCAATGGTCAACGTGCCGGTCGGGCTTCGAAGGTTACTGGGTTCGATTTCCAGCGAGGCACAAATTTGAATTATGAGTTTAAATTTCTGTTCTCGGTCTAAGTGTGTGTTGTCCACAGCTGATGCTTCTTATGTGGTCCCATTTAAATTTTATTCACGTCTGTCGAGGAATTTTTAAATGTAGTGAATTTACGGACATCTATATACTTAAATCGTATGTCTCTATATATGTACATTCAAAAAATTGTAACACATACAAATAATAATAATAATAATTATAAAAACATACTAATTATTTAATGTCAAATTTGTACTTTCCTTACTTATACATTGTTTACGATGTGTTTTTTTGTAAAGAGATGTGTTTTAATGTTAGTTTTTATTATTCTTATTATGCTATAATTTTAGTGTTTCGAATCATTGTTTGTGATATGTACGTTTAAGTGATAGAGCATTTATTATCTGTAAGAAATGGCCTTTGAATACTTCAACCGCTAAACTTAAATAAAAAATATCCCTTATAATGCACATTTACTTGACGCGCAATGACTTCGGAAATATTCAGTACGGCGCTATCAATTGGGGTCAGTTTTTCTTCTGTTCATTGGCAAAACGATTATGTACAAACATTTTTTTAAACAACATTCTCTAACATTGGAACAATATTTAGAACTTTTGACCTTTTTCTTGATTTCGATCAACAATTCGTGATCCTCATCTCCAGCTTTTGTAAGTCAGATCTTATTATAGATGTTGCTTTAACGTGAAGCAAAATATCATGTTAAAACACGATTACAACTTACAAAGAACTTTGCTAGTAAATGTTCTGACTTCAGTCTGAAAATATAATCATTATAATTTCTTACTGCTCTTTTTACTTGGACCAAAAAAAATAACTTCATAGAATTGATAATTATTTTAAAGTAAATAATATTACAAAGTTAGAGTACCGCGGGAGCAGTCGGTACCTGCATGGGAACCGCTAGTGGCAAAAATTTCTAGAGCATTTTCGAGCTTCGAACGGCACGTAAAACCGTCGGTCCCGCTTGTTATGGTAAATAACAGTCGTCAAGCCATGTCGGAGGCCTTCGGGCGGCTTAAAAACTAATGACACTTGGGTTGGCCACTAACTCCTCTACCAATCCGCTCTGGAGCAGTGTGGTGAAGTATTCTCTAGACTTTTTCAGTTAAGAGAGACCCGTGTTCAGTATTGGGCCATTAATGGGTTGAAGGCAGACATTAAATTAGTAATTAAATTATTGAAAACTTCTAAGTCTATCATAAGGTGGTGTATTTTTTATGCAAGACTATTATACCAAGATGTGATACAAGTTTGAAACGGATACAGACTTTAATAAAAAACACACAATATCTAAATCTATTATACATACATAATCAATTACTTTTTAGCATATCGATACATAGGTCATTGACCCTCATGTAAAATCTACCTATATCTATTCTAATAATAAAACTGAAACAAGAGGAAATGTGAACATTGATTCTTTTAGGAAATTTTAATGTAGGTAGGTTTTGTTTTTGATTTCAAAGACCCAAATCATTTTTTGTATTATTGTTTGAGCAACGCGCAACACGTGAAAACCACGGACATATTGTGGTAAATGGACATGTTCCTGACTAATACTTTAAAGAGTGTGGTAAGAAGTTAATTATGTAGTTAGTAGTTAATTATGTTCCTGCTTTAATTTATTGCAATTAACGAATAAATATCTAATTTATAGAACAACAATTATTGAATCATCGATAAACTCGGGAATACTTGATATTTTTATAACGCCTAAAATAAATGAATAGCAATGCTTTGGATTGGGATAATTAAATATCTATAGTTCTGGCGAAATAGCGCTATTAATAACTCTACACTCTCAGCCGCTCATTAAGATTATCTGAAATTAAATTGTTGATTGAATTTAAAGCATTTTTCCAATTTGTAACTTGCTGGGAATCGAATCCAGGACCAAACGAACGGCGGTCCGGCAATGACCGGTTGCTAGTCTAGAATAATATTGGTTGACGCCATTGCATTAAACCGGTTTGTGTGTATTGACCTCCTCAAGGTAACTGAAGCGAAATGTCAAAGCAACGAGACATAAATGGAAGCTGTGGGAATCTAAATTTGCAAAGTATACAAAAACATTAACATAATTATTGAAGGCCATGACTACAAAGAGGCACTCAAGAAAATTCTAATCTAATCAATTTATAAATTATTTAATTCGCTATAATAATCATTAATGAAATCTTTCGTGAATCAAAGTGCAAAACTGATACATACAATATGCAATATTTCTTCAAAATTTTGATTTGTATTTCATGATATTTGGGATAAAAGTATATTACTTTTCCTAAAATATACTTATGATAAATAAAAAATATACTTATAGCATACATAATTAAAATTGTTTATCAAATCAATCGATTGGCTTTAAATTTGCAAGAATCTTTCCTCGTTTGAACTGATAATACGTTTAATAGTTTCTCAGTATTTCGTATGGAAAAGCAAAAAATTCAAAGGAGAATTTAGGGTTTTATTATTTTATTATTTATAATAAATTGTCGTTATTTCCATAATCTAAGTGTAACATGCAAACATTTGATCACAACTGAATGTAAGGCGAGAAAATATTTTTTCTAACACTCAAACATTGCGTAGGTTTGTAATCAACGGGACTAAATAAATTATCAGTAATTAAGAAACCCGTCTGGTTGCCAACTACGAGCATTTTCGCAATGGGCGTAACACTCATGCGATAGTTACATATTACATAGCATATGCGTGAAAATATTCTCATTGCCCGATATTTATCCTCAAATGTTTGACAACGTTGGTTCATAGGTATTTCAGTGCTAAGTTTTCACAATCTGGCCACTTTTTTAAGGTTATTCAAACATGTGTGTGGTTTGAAGAAATACAAATATTAACTTTTTCAGAGTTAAATAGACAAGGAGTGATAGATAAATATAGTCGATGTTCCAATTTCATTGGGAAATATAAAATACTTGTTTACCCAAATTGTAATACAATATGATTTTTTGATGGAAAAAGTAACTCAAATTGATTTATTGTGTTTTATTTCGTCCTGTTTTGTAGAGAAAATGTATAATATTTTGAATAGCACTATTCTTCTTTAAAATTGACCCTGAATTACTTTTCCCGAAGTTTGATTGCAATGTCGAAGAGCCAGTAATGAGTTTTGGTATGTCTGATGTGACTTATTTTGCAACATTGTTTGAACTATTTGTTTCTCATTTATTTACATTAAACATCATAGTTCATTTAATTAAATTTATTTGTCGTGTTTCTTAATCATCACTGGCGCCTTTTAAGGATCGTAAACGCCCACTTTATTAAAGACCGATAAAGATGATTATAATTCTACAACTTTTCTACTGTTTTGGTAAAAATGCATCAAAATACCTGAATCAGAATATATTGAGTCTATTTGTTCAGTTTCGACGCTTTGTAAGCTATCGTCTAGGATGTCGTCTTCATTTTCATCCTGCGTCTCACTCGATTCTGCTGGTTCCTCTTCAGCCATCAACTCTCTGGTAGGTCTTTCTTCAGTTTCCTTTTTCGTTGGAAGAATATCATAAATAGACGGCGCGTAAACGTTACTTCTAGCTAAGCCTAGCTTCTTCTGGATGAACGCTTCTAGAATCTGCTTCGTGATTCTGTTCTGCCTCTGCAGTTCAGGCATGTCTGTGGAGAAAGGAGAAAACCGATAAAAATGACTGCGCGAATAGCCAAATTGTTAATGAACAGATAAGAAAAGGAATTTTAATATAAGGTCGACGTCATTTTTATCTGATTTCCCATTTCCCTTTTCCCTCCAAAGAAAAAGTATTCACAATAAGAGACAGACAGGCAAGAAATAAAGACATTAGATTAAAGATAAGTTTAACACTTAAATCAAAATTAATCTTAATCGTATAAAATGCGTTCACTTTGACACATTCGATATATTTATTATTATCGTCGAAAAACTACATACAAAAGGCTCATCTCACCTCTGCTGTACACAGTAGATAATTTTTTGAAGTTAACCTTAATACCAATATTATATTATTATTCTGCTATAAATGCTTTAGCTATTACATAACATATGTGTGTTTAAATAATTTTTCTTATCCTATTATTTAAATGTTGCTAGTAAAGTATTTAAACTACCACACTTGTGTAATGCAAACAACATACTGCGGTGTGACGTCACAGTTTTGCTAACCGTGGCATTCAATGTAATATTGACTTAAATTTTCAAAATTGAAAATTATTTCAATGTTTCGACAGTATATTAACAATGGTAAACAAATCAAGAGGTTTTTAGATGACATGATAATAGAAGTGCTGTTAAAGGTTGATTAAGTAACCTTAAAAGAATTTATGAAGTGTTCTTTGAGCTACTTAAGATAAGAATGGAAAGAGACTATTCAACTTCAGTTGGATATTTTGACATTCGTTCGGTTTCCGCAGACATCTCGCTGGTTCTTATGAAAGATTAAAGATTTGTGTGGTACATCACTATTGTTAACTTTGGTATCCATTATGAGAACAATGGAAACGTCTTACCAACTGCAGTAAGACGGTATGAATGTACGGATGCCAATGTACCATTTGAATAATTGCACAGCGAAGGCTTAAGGATACGAGTTCTTACATATAAAGGTAAATTGGTTTCGTGTGCACTCCCTATTGTATTTTAAAGCTTCATTTGACAGGTTCAAGATCACATCTTTACTAATGATCCATTGTGCTTTGAATAAGTTCTTTTGTAAATGGAAATTCCTACCCATTCTTGTTTCTTAATTTTTTGTTTGACAGTTAATGTTCGTACCTTAAAAGTTTTACAGTATCTGTAGACATAATTTCGACATGTTTTTTGTAATTGAAATATATTTCCCGTGAATTATAAAAATAATCGAACCCGGTCGGTAGTTGAATGGGAGATTGGAAATAAGTAATGCGTCTTGAAGCCATGAGTCAAATACAATATAGCCAAAACTTTGGACTGAATAGGAAGAAGTCTGCTAACTCAAAGGATGTGAAAATTGACCGGATGACCTAAACCTTTACTCACAGAAATCACTTGGACTTGTGCATTTGAATAAGGTAAAGAAGCTATGACGGGGTCAAATTGGGTCTTTGTTATCTATGAAGAACAAATATATTTTTTGGAATTATTATCTGTCCGGTAAGGTCAGACATCTTGCGGAAACCATTAAACGAATTAAGATGGTAGTTCGCATATATCCCTATAGTATAATTTATACCCCTAGTATATTCCTAAAAAGCTTTTGATCCTAGAAAATGGATTGTTCAAATTACTATTCAGTTTCAGTATTCGGGTGAGAGAGTAATAATTAAAATTTAGAACGCTTCAGTAAACCTTTTTCAATAAATTAATATTTTTTCATAAAACATAAGTAATTTCCGATGAATTAAGGTGATACATACATACATGATATTTGTATAAGCTTATTGATCCTATCATAGTTTTATTGAAGGGAAAGAAAAGCGTTTTGCTGGTCTAAGTTGAAAGAGATTGCACTCAGCAACAGCCAGCTGATACTTTACTATTGCAGACTACTTATTTGTACTTTAAAGGTAATACTTATTGTTGATTATTGTTATAATTCTTCGTAATGTGTATATAGAGAGACATGTGGATAATTTCTGAGAAGAGAAGATCGAGACTGTGATTGACTCGGTGATAAATTTAATTCCATATTTATAAGAATCTCAACATGATTACCAAAATTTAATCGAAATACTCGAGCTGTGGCTATTGTGTAACCTCACGGAAAATTACGACAGTAAATTCATTATTATAGTGATTCAACATCACACCAAATGCGTTAAATCGTTTTGCATAACACGAGCTATTTACAGCTTATAGAATTACAATTTAAAAAATATTACAAAATTACATCTTAATAACATACAATTTGCGTTATAAAGGTACTTCATTACTTTATTTTTAATTTTCGAAGATGATACGGCTACAGTAATTTAAGGAGCAGTTGTCAGTGGATTGCAGTGTCGCGAGTGTCGCGACGTCAAAGGAATTTATTGAGTGTTGCGAGTATTTTATGCGGTACGTAAAAACGTGCGACGTTGCAACTATATAGGGATTATTGTCATCGAAGTGCCAATACTTCGGGTTATCCGATATTTTTCGAGAGGATTTCTTTATCTTATGATTCATATTAACGGCAACACTCAAGTAAAGTTTCCTTTTAACGTTATGAAATATTGGAATTTAAACGAAGCAAATAGAAAGGTTGTTTGCTTTTTAATACCGGTACACTATTTGGTTATTGATTATTTGGTTATTGATAATAGTATTGAAGACACAAGATAGGATTTTAATCGGAATTACTTTTTAATTATTAGCTAAAGTAATTTAATTTATTATGATTTTTCTTATTTCAAAACAATTGAACGTTTTTAACACTGTAATCTTTACTTTGTAATAATAACTGATTCAAAAAATAAAATAACATTTTTTTTATTAAATGGTCGTCAAAAGAGTAGACGAGCCACGTTTTGGTATGTGGTACCATCGTCCATAGATTGTTATTATGAAGTTCCGGGTTAGAAGCTGCCTATTTACATTATAATTGGTTACAAAAAAAAAAATTAAATATAATTTCGTGTAACTAGTTATCATTCGTTAGGTTAACCGCTCCTCGTCTTGTGATACAAGAATAGGCCGTGAACTTGTCATTTTGTAAGTGATCGACGGAGTAAGCTAGGGTGAGATAGGAAATTGTAGTTAATTGCTAATGGATAACCATATAGGTCAACGTAGTAACATATTGTTATAGACTTAAAAGTTATTGTTATAGACTTTAAAGCAGTTTAATATCTCAACAGTTGTGGAGTATAAGCGCTTAAATTAACTCTTTTACGTAAACAATATAAATACAAAAGATAATCATTATTTGGGTTATTATTTATTTTATTTATTTATGTCACCCCTTAAAAAAAAGGAACAATGGGTATAACTTAACGCCTAATGGCATTGTCCACCAATCAACCAATGGATGTAGGTAAACCTGAAAGTAGGTGTAAAAAAACAATGGCAAACGGGAGAAGAATTCGTTTTTATATTTCGTTCAGTTTCTATTTATGAACTTAAAAATCCCTTAAATTATCGTCATCTTTGTTAGAGCCGGTTGTTTTCGCGTTTACATCTGGTTAAGTTATTTGGGTCAAGTGTAATGTTTGGGTAGTTAAATTGAATTGTTATTGTTTTTTAACGATTTAATTTTGAAGAATACGAATCCTAACTTTTATTATTGTTCTGTTACGCTTTGTATTTTGAAATTTTGTCGGAATATAAGATGTCAGTTACCTATAGCTGCAATATTTACTCGCCTAAATGCAATTTTATTATATCGAATATTTTAAATCGGTTTTTTTATAATTCAGAAGAGCCATTAACGGACAATTTCAAACAAAGCATCACTTTATTTCGTTATAGTAGTAAAAACAAAACAGTATCAATCTCCGTAATACTCATAAGCTTAGCAATGTGGAAGAGAGGCAATAATCTTTTTTTATGCTTGTGCTTTTGAACGTTTATTCCCAAAAAAAAAAAATTACATAAAGTCTTGTTGGAAGCGCTTATAGCCCGACGGCTAATAGTAACTATGGACGCGGTCGGTACCTGGATGAGTGACCGCTAGTGGCAAACATTCCTTGATCGCTTCTGTGAGG
>DWJN01006235.1:0-10828 GCA_018248895.1 Carystus phorcus
GGAACTACTGGACCGATTTGAAAAATTCTTTTAGTGTAAGATAGTCCATTTATAGAGGAAGGCTATAGGCTATATAAAATGACGCTAAGGTAAATAGGAGTAGGAGCAGCAGTAGTACTCTTTTAAAGTAAGGTGTAATATTAACAAAATAAAATACAAAAAAATACATACAGTTTTAGGTCACCGAAAAACTTAACGAGTTTTACCCTACCATAGGAGTAGGGAGTGACTGCTTAAAATGCCCTAAACATCGAAAAGGTTATTTAAATGTTGCCTTGAGTGATGAATCATCCCCGAACGCGCTCGATTTATGTTTACCATTGATACAAACCTTCGGATTATTAACCCTACAACGTGGTATATTAATTTATCATCTGTATTTGTGTACCTATATTGAATAAATACAGCAGATACTTGAGGAACTTTTGTCAATTCTTAATAAAAAGACTGCTTATGGTATACAGTAATAAACAAAATGGGAGCCCTTAGTATAGACTTTATTCCACTAAAGATAAATCTTTGTACGTAATCATGTAAATGCTTTTCGTATCAGTAACCTCTCTACAAGTAGAACGTTTTTCGAAAAAGAACTTGCTTAAGATTGCTTGCCAATTTCCTGCTTTTGAATAACAGTTAGTATGAATTATTCATGATTATAAAGATATAGTTTTTATTTGTCTGGTAGCTATCCGATAAATAAGAGATCAATATGGGTGTCGGGTCGAAGTGACCGGTTGCGACAAATATTTCCTAGGTAATTATTGTGTTCGGTAAGTGGGTCACACAGTCTGTATAACAGTAAGGACAGGTTTGCAAATTAGACGACATTGGCATTCGAGCGACGCTGTGCGCGGAGTCTTCGCGTGCCTACACGAGTGCCCTTTGTTATTGATCAAGGTGATCAGTCATGTCTTGATCACTTACTTTTATTATATTCGTCAAACTTTACTTTTGCTTCGCCTGAAAACTTTGTTTTCTACTCCGAAGTGTCACTAGACCTGAGATATTCTAATCGTCTTTCGATTAAAAGAAATTACCAAGACAATATCCTAGAACTTAAAATTTAATTTCATTTCGCTTTCAGATTTAATACGACCTACTTTTAAAGCACACGTCACGAAAAAACATTTAAAGTACTATGAAATTTTACAACAGAACGTGTGGACCATTATCAGATTAAATATTACAGGGTAACGAATAAATGCAGTAGGGAAACTGGAGCAACGCAATAGCGACCGACGCGAGAGTGCAACAAGAACAACGTGGATCGGGAAAAAATGAGGCCAGTTCCCAGAGAGACCGCGTTCCCACTTTTAATAAATTAAAGGGATTACAACAGCGACGATTTGTCAACACTGTCACATGTGTACACACGGCAATTCCAGTAATAGACACTTTTGAAGACAGTTAAAAATAAAACAGCATGACCGTTTTGAAATTATTCTTAACTAGAAATAAAAACAATACATTCTAAAAATATTTTTATACGAATTAAGATAATGAAGTTACACTTCCTGGATTTAAGTTTAAGTTAACTAATGTTCTTCTTCTGGTATAGTTATGTTTACAGTTTAATATTCTATTTACATTGAATAAAAAAAAACTTGGCAAGTAATTCTGAATTAAAATCGGATCGTAAGTTTTGACTGAAGAATTTTCTAGGATTCGCTCTATTCAGAATTCTGTACCTAATGATTGCCTTCACAAAATTATAACTTTTTATAATACATTTCGGTATACAAACCAAAGCATTTTGTAACTCAGTGTTGGTAACGTAACGGACAGTATTTGAATACTAAGTTTTGAGAGTTTACGTAAATTGTTTATGCCGATTTGTACATTATTGAAGCAAGCACTTAGTTCACGACGATAAAAAGTACAATAGGAAATTAATTTGGACCAGACTGGTACTTCGTTTAACATTAATCTTCCCGTACACACTGACCACGTTATGGGATGAGGAGAAACTTTAGAAACCGCTAGACAACAGCACTATTGTGCGTCTATAATTCAGAAAATGAAACTGCTACTTGGGCGACTGTGTCTCTAATGAGAGTTCGCAAAGTTACATTTTATAATAGCAGACCAGTTCGTAACATCCTAACAATAGCTATTAAGTGATCTAATTACTGACTGATGCATCAAACTTGAAGTTTTATTTAAAGCGAAATCTTATTTAACCATCGGCGATATTTTAACAAGTCCTGAATAACATCTATAGAGGTTATGGTAAATTATTTAGATTCCAATTTTAAAAACGAAGTAAAGAAAGGCCAATGAATTTTTCACCTTTAGCAGTCATCCAGCTCACAGTTACTTAAATCGGTCGATCACTTAGGATCGACGTGAATCACACGGGATACGAATGCTTTTCTTGTATAATACTACTTTGTCCGCGGAGAAATGGTTTCACAAAAAACAAATTTCATAAATATTTATACTGTACCGAGTTTCAGATCCGTGCCATGAACTAACTATTCGTGCACAACTGTCCCATGGGAACGGTACATTTTTCCGGGGCAAAAAATACCTTTATGCTATTCCGGATTATAATCCGTCTCTGTGCCAAATTTATTCCAAATCCGTCCAGCCGTATACCGTGATTGAGCAACAATCTATTCAAGCTTTTGCATTTATAATTTTATTAAGATTAAAGTTATAAGTAAATTCAGGAAGACAATTACCCGATACTGTCATATAAGAGTGAACAGAAATGTTAATTTAAACGTTTTTACGTGACTGAGTAAATGCGGAATAGTTAAAGCTAATAATTATCGACCGGAGGCAATTTGGTGCAAAAGTGAAAAGATAACTTCATTGCTATGTAATAACGCGCTTTCAGTTACATCACTTCCACTTTTTTGAGTGAAATAGTTCTAATGGACTTGATAATTATGAGATGTATAATGGCAAGTTATGAAAGGAAATCTAAGCTATGTAACGATGAGAGGCTATGACGGTAATTATAGACACTTTGTAACTTATACTATTTTCATAATAGGTTACTTTTATGAAATACTTTTGATAAATATGTATCAATATTGTAGTAGGCAAATGAGCTAACGGGTAACATGATATATATAATATGTATATACATCAGAGGCGTCACTTACAAGTTGCCGGTCGAGAAGGAATAAACTCGGTTTTTGAACGACCTCATATCATAGCGGGAACGTCGTTATAAGCCCTCAAATTAAAATATGTATCAGTTTAAAAAATCCCTTAAAATTTTTTTTCCAGTAAGTTATAAATTTCCAGAGATGAATTAAGGGTGTACTTACTATATTTCTAATTTATAGGACACCTGATTATAAAACATTCAAAAGTTTTAAGAACGAAGAGAACGGTAACTAATAAAAATCTATCATAAGATCCAACCTCGTTATAACTTCAGTAAAGTGTGTTAAAAGTTCAATTTACTGAGAACAAACTACCAACATTAACCTATAAACTAGGCATGCACTGCATTCCTTGTTAATTATGTTGACGAGACATAATTATCAGTACCTAGTTGGATTTATTAGAACTGTGTTATGAATTCTAGTTCTACGTAGAGACAGATTAATCCTTCAACATCACGATGGGATCAGATGATAACCGCAACAAATATTAGCATTGTTCTTATTCCGCAGTAAATGAGTTGGTATACAAAATATTGTAATCTTTTGTTTTTTTAACTTAAATGTATCGTGTTTATTATTTCAACCGTTCAAGTAATCAGAGAAGAATATAAGATATATTTTTTTAAAGAAAATGTAGCTTTGAATTTTATATAAAGACTTTGAAATTTATAATCTAGATATGTATATAAATAATAGTTACTTCAGAACCAATTTTTTATCATGTAATTAAAACATTTAAACTATTTTGCACCAAAAAAGCTATCAAGGATGTGGATACTTTTCAGGGCATATTTAGGTAACTCAAGTGATGGTGTTTACAAAAGTTCCGTGTGTTCGTATTTTTTTCGTAGTCAATGTCTTTCTTTCCTTAGCTACGTTTAATGTTAAGTATTAAAAGTACAAAGAGATTTCTGTCTACAGAAAGTTCTGAAATAATTGATTGTAATTGGCTCTACAATGCTTCTCACTGTTAACGAAGAAATTATTGAATGGAAACTTTTCTCAATCCATTACCGCGTTGAACAACAAACATGAAATGAACAAGTTGCAGCTCTCAAAGGCGCATTGTGGCATGTAACACGTTCGCGTGAACTAAGTAAGTACGGTGGCGGTTAAGACGAGAGCATAGTGGAGCACGGTGAATCAAATTCGCAACACATGAAATAGTACCAATGCGTGCAATCTTGTACAAACATTGCGGAATGTTATGTTATTTTGTTATGGCTCACGTTTAAAGAAGAATCGCATTTTATTGTTCCTTTTATAAGTAAAGGTATGAAGCGGCGTTCTGGATTATTGTTATATATAAAATGTTATAATTTTTATTTTGCAAATGAAAACTTTATAAGATATTATAGATTTAGGATACAAAATATTACTCATCTCAATTCTAATCTCAATGTAAACAAAATTCTCATTGTTTCTTAAAACTATTTATACGCGATTTATACCTAAAGTTGAACGTGCCTTCAATCATATATTTTTTTAATAATTTTCCACATCTACTTACTTATGTTAGTTCATGGTGATCATAGATGTTCGCGACATCACGGAGGCAAGAGATATATACCAGTATGACTTTTCTTTGAATATAAAAAGAATTAATGATGAATTTAACACGTAAGCGAACAAAAAATAGAATTTGTGAAACGAACAGCTTAAGATTTTAAAGTATACTTAATTTTATAGAATTATAATAAAGCCAATTAATAGCGAATTCATCTTTAACCATCAAAAACCTCCGTAACCTATAATATTTAATGCGTTAAAGTACTACGATACTGAATGTGAGAACAGTAAGAGGGAAATGATGTATAATTTTGTATGGTAATGTAATATTTATAGATAAGCGTAATACTTAAGTGTTTTATTTCAATGCATAAACAATTTATGTGAGCCATATCAGATACCCGTGATGTTCCTCCATAGCTGATAGTGCATTTTCTATTGCTTCAACTTTACGTTTGAAGTAAAAGAAAATGTGTTGCGAATTGTGTACACTGTTCACTACTCGGTCATAGCGCAGCGCGTGCTACTGTTGTAAGGTTGACTATACTTGACACAAAAGAAAAGCTATAGTTTTTAAAGATTAACAATATAACGATTTATGGCACTATACGCCGATGGTTTGTTGCTAAAATAAAAAAAAAATGTTTCATAAAGAGTAAGCTGGGAAAGCTTTGTAATGTCAGTGTATTTCTCTAAGTATATATAATTGTTATTGTTTTACTTTAATAAAGTTATAAAGGTTTTGCTTGTGACGATAATAATATTTTATTAAGAATATAGTAAATAATGCAAAATATAAAGCAACTGGAAATAAACAAAAGAATTGAGATAATTTAACTTCTTTTAACAATAATTTTGGGTCGTAATAATGATGTTGTTCAGTAAACAAAATCAGACTTATCCCATATTCAATACAACAATTATGTTTAAATAAATCACTATAACCTATAACCAGATTTTACTTCACAGTATTAATCGGTGTTAGTGTCGGAAAACCATGAGCGACAGCCCTACTTGCTACTCTCTGGGTGAAAGTTGGTGTGACGTACCTTTGTATTCACTATCTAGTGGATGTAGCGGTTCACGATCTTACTTACAACTTGTTGTATGCGATGCCGTTTCCTATAAGCAATATTCTAAAGCGTATCTTAGTTATAGACCGTGAAGTTTCAGGTTGTTTATATAAAGATACTTTTTACTAATATTTCTTAACTTGTAACTATGTTATTCATCATTATTTTATAATACCGTTCTCATTAGTCTATACTGTGTGAATATAAATTTGTCATAAATAATGGTTCAATTATATTTGGTGAATCGAAAAGCTAGAGCGTAAAACAAATTTAGCATTGACTTTTGTTCAGTATCTGTTTATTATAATTATTTGATTCAAAGCGGTGTTATATTTGCGTAATGTTAAATATTTTCAAACACATTCTATATAATATTTTATTTTGAAAAAAAACATATATATCTCACTTCCTTGATATAAATTACCAAATTAAAACTTATCTGAAAGTATTTCAATCCAATCATAAATTAGTATAATGAGTGAAACCACAACGGCCCCTGAATTCGTCACTGCCTCGTTCTAAATGAGATATTGGGTCTGATTTTCGATGCTGCTCTCGTTTAGTTTAGAGATTCGGTAAGCGTGACCAATGTACGGTAATCCGAAATATTATTAGTTGAAACACCAAAAATCCTATTAGATAAGTCGGCTAAAAAAGTAACGAGGAACCCATTTTATTAAAATTTATGTATGTAGCTCTTCAACATTGCGACGACCGAATCATTACTTAATAGAATTTAGTATATACCTACATATTTGATGTAACTTACGACTTTTAAACATAGAGTATAAAATTTAGGAAAGATTTTAGTAAATTTAAACACTACATATTCATTAATTGATGTGTTACGGATAATCACGAAAAATATATTTATTTAATATTTTTTATTGTTCACATACATAGATGGGGGCTTACAAAAGCCTTGATTCGATTTTCGAATGTTGACCTTAAGAAATAATTTGGAGCGCATAATTTTGATAAGATTTTAAGAAATATTTGATGTTTATATTTGCAACATAAAACCGAGAAATTTATACCTAAATAAAGACTAATTATGTATGTACTATGGAACAAAGTTTATTATAATTTGATATGTGAAATTATTCCCAATTTAAATAACATGTTCATATTTGTGATTGTTGGAAAAAAAGTTGAAGAAGATTATAAATAAGGTCATAGATAACAATGCTTCAAGGACTTCTCGGCCCTTATTCTGCTGATCCGCCACTTGATCATTGAAAGGGGATTTCAATTGTGTACTCGAAGCTCGTATTACGCTGCTGTATTGTAAGATAAGTCAGCGGTTACCGTGCCGGATGCATTTTGGTTAAGCATGCGGGTCGCACGACATACGACTACTTTTAATAGACGGATGAACAACCGTTCAAGTAGGTTAATGTTAATAAACAATACTCCTTTTAAGTTAATAAAAAACTTTACTTTGCTTGTCAGAATACCGCCGAATGTATGTAAATATGTCATTATTTTTTTCTTTCAGGGGTGGAGAGTTATCTATACTTAATATTATAAAGCTGTAGAGTTTGTTTGGGTAACGAATCTTACTACTAATACTACTTCGAATAGAATTTTTTTTTGTGTTCGGTAGTCTATTTACCGACGAAGGCTATAGGATATATACCATAACGCTACGACAAATTAGACCTGAGTATTGATAAGAAATGTTACAAGAACGGGACAAATGTTCCAAGGTGATAAGAAGTTCGCCGGTTAATTTCCACGTTAGGAACTATTTTTGTGATAAATATGTTTATTATAAAGATGGTGACAATTATTTTGCCTTTTTTTATCCTCCAGATTGGATAATTTTTGTAGAACGGTTGCGGATAGATGATTTTGAATTTGAAAAGATAGCTCTTCAATAATGAAAAGTTGTTCAACACAATATAAGTTTTAAAGGATTGTAAAAGTAATAAGGAAAATGAGACTAAGAATTGTGTGAAGGTGTTTCCAAGATATGTAGATGATACTACTGTCATGTAATTACACGCAAAACATACGTTTATTTCTGCTTTGATATTTAACGAATATCTTACGCAAAAGATTGCAAAACATTGACTTAGTCGTCGAATTTCTCTGGCACACATCGCCCACATACATATAAGGAATTTGACGCCTGCGATATGTTACTAGATCGATATTATAAGCTGTAGTAAATATCATAATGCATTAAATTTTATATTACAGTTACATAAATTTAGGCAGTCGATAATTTACTTGACGTTGACATATTATCCATTTCACATTTAGCATCTTTAACTATTTTAAAATATTCTTCCTCTGTTGTGTGTATTATATCATCTTCTTCAATTTCTTCAGTCGGAGCCACCGTCGCGTTCTCCTCCATAAGCGCTTTCAGTCGTATTTCCTTTAAACGCGAACCTAAGATATGTTCACGCCTGGCTTCTCTATCATACGTTTGATGCATTAGTAACTTGTCGTTATTGCCAGATGTTATCATATTGTCGGAAGGCAGGAGAAGAAATAAAGATCCACGGTTATCGCCAACGGCAATCAAATTACCTTCTGGATTAGTCTTCATTTTCGTAAGCCCGTATTTGGAGACCTTCAATATTGATATTGGTTCATGATACTTACGCAACAGATCCCAGTAATAAAATGTGCCGCCTTTGCAGATTGCCATGTAACTAGAATATCTGTACGGAGCCCAAGCAACGTCAGTTACTTGATGACGGTACGGTTTTGTAACTATAATTGGAGCAGAACGAACTTCCTCACTCCAAATGCGGACGGTCCAATCGCCACATGTTATAAACATTCTCAAAGTGCAGGGACTACGCTGTACAGTTCGAACAGGTCCCAAATGTGCATTCCAGTATGAAGTTAGGATTTCTGAGTGACTTCTACCCAAACGGTTTGCATTAATAACAAGCCCGGATTCTGTGCCACTGAGAAATTTAGTAGGTAGACCACGATCGAATTCTAAACAACTTATGCCTTCAGAATTACTTAAGTTGGGAACTTCAGCCGAATCAAACCTTACGGACATTGGTAATTGATCGATTGGTTTTGTAAGATCTCTAATATCCCACCAAAGACATTGGCCATCGGGAGAGCCTGTAAAAAATTCCGTATGTGTTCTAGATTGCGTATAAAGCAAACCAGTAATCGGGGCACGGTGCGAGTTATAAATTGAACTGCTCAATATAGGGTTTGGACCTTCACGAATGTCAAATATATTTAGGATTCCTTTTTCCAGGCCAGCAATTATTATATTTGAATCCACTGGAGAGCACTCTAATTGCCAGCAGCTATAGTCAGGATAAAAATCGTAAATTGGCGATGTCTGTCTGCAGACATCCCACAAGGAACATAAATTTGTTTGTTTAGAAACATTTTCAAGAAGAATATCTTTTTTGCTATACGAAATAGCCAGTTTAGATTTTTTTTCATTAGTCCACACGATACACGAAATAGGACGATGTTGTGAATCACGGAATATGTTTGCGATTTGAATATTGTATTTTTCTACCGGAGCTTGGGGGGGAATGTTATCGAAGTATGTCTGGTACATGTCAACCGCATTGTTTTGATCGATATAATGTTCCATTTGGGGTGTAAGGCTCATAACAGTATGAATATAATTGTCTTCACGTTGGACGTGACGGCGGTGTCGTACTACGTGGTCTTCGTTATATAGATGTACTTCACGCGGCCAACCGCCTTCAGTATGATTTATGCCTTGCTCGTGAATTACCAATTCTTTTGTGTTCGTTTCGTGTTCTGATTGCGGCATTGTTGCTTGCACTTCTCTATGTACGGGATTGCGAAGTATATATAGGTGTTGTAGTTCTTTGTCGGGATTTATGGAATCTAAAAGATGAGCTTTTACATCTTGGAATAATGTTTGTTTTCCAAATTCTTTGCGTAGTTTGCTGTATCTGTAAGTTGACTTCATATAATTAGGCATTATTTATGAACAGAAAATATATTCAAAAATAAGATTCAGCCGTTGTAGTTTCGTATGATTGAAAAACTCGAAGGTCATGGAAGGCAAAACAATACATTATTTAATGACATTTATATTATTGAACATAGCCCAAAACATATGTGTCCTTGTTTTTAAACGGAGGTTCGTTATCGCAGACTTGAACCATTACCAACTAGTGATACTTACTTTATCGTATCATTGATAATTATAAGCGATGCAATAATTGTGTAATATACTTTACAAAATATTCATTTAATGAGTATCGGTTTTGTTTTGTTTTACTATTACAAGATTGTTTTGTTTTGTATTGGATCGATTACCGCATTGTTTCTCATACCAGGAAATGTCGCAATCACATTGTGGGACTAAGTATATGGTTCGCATTAATATGCATTTAGAAATCGTAGCTCTATGAATTCTTAGTGGTGTTCGAGAGAGAAATCGCTTACTAGAGGATTAGTACGTGCTTAATAGCAGTCGGAAAGTTTATTTATAGTTTATGAATAATAAAAATAGAGTACCTATTCAGTGAAATTATAAGGTTCTGACAATAATAGTAATTCTGAAAATATATTTAGAAATTAAAAACATGTGTAATTCTAATATAATTAAATCCGTTTTTTTCTTTTTTTTAATAATTGTATTGTGATATGGTTGTTATATCATTTGAGTATAGTTTTTTAAACTGAAGTCCAAGTATCATTTTTAGTATAGGAACTTTTATCGAAACTGACCCATATTGGACAACATCTGTTGAGTTAATCAATACTATAGATTAATTTCGAAACGATGCCAACAGTTGGAATTAAAGTAAGTTGACATTCACAATATGACGAACTTTCGAAATAAACAAAACACATCCTTACTGTAAAAAGGTAAACGCCGCTCTACTAGTAGTAAAGCACAAGGTTGTATTCACGTATTTGCACCAAAGTTCATTGTACCACACATATGATTCTTAACACAACATCCTCATATTATAGTACAATAATAATATACACAAACTTATGACACAAAACTTGTGAGTACGCTACAAACTGTATATTTCGACATAAATGCGCGCGCGCAGCGATGACGCTTTCTCTCACGAGCGTTCGGTCGGTGACTGTCGTTATTCTGGAACTGGAAATAAGCGTTGTAAACGTAGGCCCAGG
>DWJN01006236.1:0-10827 GCA_018248895.1 Carystus phorcus
CGACATAGCTCAATATGTCATTAAACAAAATAAATTATTTCGTTGAATACTGTTGATTCAAAAATAATAAAATCGCGATTAAAAAATGGATGGGTGGGTGTAAGACAACAAAAATGGAGAAAACAGAAATACAGAAAAAAATACAAATACTAGAAAAGAAAACCTTCACGGGTACATCTTGCTCACTTAGCGGTATGAAATATACTTTACGACCTAATTTCATACACAGCAAATATGCACACCAAATTTCATAAAAAAAACGGTTGAACCGTCTCAGATGAATGCGACCACGAACACCGTGACAAGAGATTTTATATATAAGATGTCAGATTATTTGATCTAACTCTCGTATTACTATGATTCTTTACGTTTTTTTAAAACTAAGGTGTAATTAATAGTGGCGTTTCATTATTCGTTTTATATATCAAATGTAAAACCTAGTATTGTTTTATTGACAAAACAACAAAACTGATATAAAAATAGAGTAAATTTTAATAAATTATTGATCAAAGACTTGCACAGACATCGAACAAAACTGTATCCTAATACATTTCTACAGCTTAATTTTGCTGTATAACTTTAGAAGAGCGAGCATTCATTATTTTTAACTCGCCACAAATTATCATGCTGACAAACTCACAACCATTTCTGTCAACGTGATCATCTATGTCTTAAAAATGGAGAAAACCTCGAATGTTAGGCGGCTCAAACACGAACTCAAAAGATAAGTTCTACTTTCGTTTCTTTTTATCTTTGGGGGCAATAAATATGTCCGCCGCCCTCACACGCCTTGATACCAAAATGTTTTACCGACTACCACCTAGCCAATAAATTTAAGAGATTAATGATAGATACGAAATTTATTTACTTAAGTACCTGTACCATGAAATGTAATCTATCCTAATACCAATTAATCTTACAAACGCCTGTTTATCTTACATTTACAACCTACGAATGAAATTAATGAAATATTACATTAAATGCTGTCGTAAACTAAGAGCTTTTCTAAAAGAATTAAATAATATAGACCTATCTATTTGGCTTAGATACGGTAAATTTTGTTTAGTATCTCGTTTAATTGAATTTCACTTGTATATCGTTCCTTGACTTGACTTATCATTAATTAACTTAATATTTGCGAAATGTTTCGGTTACTAAGCATAAGTTAAATTTAGTTTGTCTAGAAAATGTTTATAGGTTAACAGTACCTAACTATTCTACATATATAACATAGAAATATATAAGTTTTTTAGCACTCACCTCCAGCTTACTCGAGCAAAAAAATATAAGATGAATTTAAAAACAGTATATATAATAATAATAATTATACCTAATGATAATTTGGTATTCCTTATCATCTAGTTTCAAGTATTTCTCATTTCTTTGCATTCCTACAAAGATTACTTAATATCCTTTCTAGGAATAATGTTAATAACAAACATTCTTTATGAAAATACATGCTTAAAATTTTAACATGTATTCTAGTTCCACAGTTGTTGCACAGTTCGATGAAAATCTTATATTACATTCACTCTAGGAACCATGATTTAGCATAAGAAACAATATATTAAAATGATTTGAAATGTTTAAAAACTTAATCAATTGGTACCTATGTTATCCTGTATAATACTTTCATCAGCAAAAATATTCCTAGAAATTATTAATAGTACTGATTATAAAAGCAGAGATTTTTCACCCCAGGGACCAAACATCAAAAAAATTGCAGTACACGAGACATGTTAAGCCACTTCGACTACACTTATTGATTTAACAAGCGTTCCATATGCAACTAAAACTATCCACCCTCTAAGCAAAGAAACACCATTACGAACCACGTGGGACTCTTGCCCCAGGCCCTGTGGGGATCCCTTGGGGCCAGCTAACGCGTGGTTCCGCTGCACATTTTTACTTTGCCACTAATTGGTGCATTTCGGGGTTAAAACCAAACCCCAACCCTCGAGGGGCAGGAGACCATACAACTTTTTCAATGTCAATTTATTTGTACCAAATGAATTTATTACTTACTATAATCTACGTATTTGTTTAATGTGTGTGGTTGGGGTACATAATTACGCTATTTTTTATAGGTTACTGGTCCGGTCAGCCAATTTTAAAATTTAAAATAATGTTCTTAAGCGACGAAACGTAATGATTATTGACTGGTCAACTAGCTTATGAATTAAATTTTTTTTGTTTGTACACAAAAATGTCTTTAACCTTAAACTAAAAAAAACTCAATAAAGTTGTTAGATATATTTATAGATCTTTTTATTCTTACAATATTAGAAAAGTACCGAACACTTTTAATATGAGATTCAATCCACAAAAGTACTTAACAAATAAAGACCAATAGTTAAACACTTGTGCATCTGTTGAAAAACGTAAAGTATCGCGGAGTTGAGTTTCAAAAGCGCATGAATTTTCGAGAGCGCACGACAATGCTCGAACTTTAATATTATCGGATGATCCTATGTCCATTGCGGGCTCCTATCTGTGAAATTTCACGCACCCTTTGTAATAATATAGCTCGCAGACTCTTATCTACCCTCATTCCAATCGCTCGGCTTAGAAGGCCCAAAAACGATAAAAGGGTCCACTATATCATATTGGCACTTTCGATAGAGGATCGAGTAATATTTCGCACTTCGTGAAGGATAACGGACTTACTTTCAAAAAGCATAATTGATGGATACTTGTCACGGGTTAGTTGAATGCGAAATCTTGGTAGTGCCTTTAAACAGGGATATATTTTAGGGTCAGGGAATCAAGGTTGATATAGTAAAGCTTTTTTCAGGCGGCTATCTACTTATTCATCCTGTTTGGTGGCCTGACCTACTAATATTTTCGTCTTAACTCTTGCCCTTTATTACTCTTAATACATGTTTGTTACGATGTCCTAAGTATATAATAATGTTATGTTATCTTAGACTCAAAGTCAAAGTTAAGATATTATTTTTATTTTTGTTTTTACAATTAATTTTAAACATCAGCTATTAATTTAGTCTTCTTTATGTAAAATAAATCGTTGGTTAATTATGTAGTACATGCGTCCGTTCGTGACATTTATTTTTGGTATTAAAATCAGAGTCAGTTTGATATCGCTGAGGTGTAAATGTAAGCAAAACAATGACTCGCTAATTCGCCCCCGCCCAGCGAGGTCACCGGGTGTGGTCGTTGATGAGCTGATGCCTTTTCATGAGGATATTAACAATAGGTATTTGAATAAGGATGCTTTACGTCATTCGTATTACAATACTACAACGTATGGACTGTTGGATGGATGTGCGAAAGTTTCTCTTCCGTTCCTTACCCTTAATCAAATAAACGATTATAAATGATAGTAATGCATAGTTATTTAAATAATTAATTTTATTTTATACTTAACAAATGCCGCATATATCAATACTTAAGTACATGTAGTTTAAAGCTATTAATCATTATTCAATTACGGTCTTCATTTTCAAAATAGTCCGCTATACCATAATGAAAGTACACTAATTTAACGTTAAATACGGAAAAATATTTTTCCCTTCTCCTATTTTACTTACATCACAATGCTATAATTACAAGTTTACTTGAGTTACTCAACGATCATGATACAAACTATCGATTTATACTCGAATGTGGAACATGCATACACAGTGATAGATAATATGTAAACACCTCACAAAAGCCAATATACATAGTAGCGTCAGCAACTTGACATTCGGTAAACAGTTAATGGGATACTCACAAAGGTTAAACGTACCTAGTAGTTACATAAATGATATAACTTTAAATAGGATAGTATATACGATGATATTGTTATTTGATAAAAAATATTATAAAGATGTGATTGCATTATTGTTTGAGATTTAACTTGTAAAGTTGTAGTTAAGATCAAAATTCAACTAAAAGCCTCAAAAAGACTAAGACAACATAAAAATACTAAAATGGCTTGTTTCAGTACAGAATTACAGAATCACTTCCACTTAGTCACGGGTTTACCTAGACAGTCTAAAAGTTGTAGTTCGTTAACTGCCGTTCCTCATCCTATTCACTCCAAAAATTACGAGTAATAAATAGGTGCGGTTGTGTCCGATTTCAGACAAATAAAACAAAGCTTTTGGTAATTAAAAAAAACGAGTTTTGGAACTAGCATATTTTCTCTACCCAAAATTCATAACTTCAACGTGACTACGAAATAAAAGTTTTCCGTTCGCGTGCCAATACCGTCGACAACCTCGCGACTGACTCGTGTTATACGAATATCAAATCCTTCGCGTGTTATTTCATTGTAATGCGATTTACGTTACCATAATGCCTTTACAATAGCCAGCTTAATCCGACTGTAATGTAAACAGGAACGATTTAATACCAAAACGGTGATTGTTATAGTGATATAAAGCGGTATGTATTATTTCAGCTATACTAAATTCCGAATCGTGAAAAGGTGAACCTTTGTAGCTGAACACATTTATGACAAATTCTTTTATTTTTCCTTTATAGTAAATTTCACCGTATTTATTCAATTCTGTATCAATGCGTGTAGTTATTATTTAGGGAGTTTTTTTTTTATTTCATATATCTATATGATATATCGGCCACAGCTTAATAATTTATGCCGAGCCTGTTTTTATATCTAAATTCAAAGTTTTTCACTCCTATTTAGAATTCAAGAATTCATTTTAAATCCAGCTGCGTGAATGCTACTGAAATAACAGTTGAAATTAAAACTTTTCAGGAAATTTTTAATCTACTGTCAAGGTCAAAAATTTCTTTGTTTGACAAATTCTTTTAGAATTGGATAGGATTTTGAAATTTCTTGAGGAGGCAAACTTAAAGTTCAAATTAAAAAATTAACCAAATTTTTCAAGCAAAATTAATGTAGTATTCAATATTTTAACAATATTAATATTATCAGTCAAAATAAACAGTTCATCGTCCATGTACATATGTCCCCGGCTAACTCACCTTTACTTTTTCTTCGGATTCGTCTAATAGTATACATCTAGCCCCTTTTTGTTACCGGTGGTACTTTCTTTGTCATTCACCTAAAGTTCGTCTGGAAGAGATCGTTTTTAGCGACAAGACTGCAAGTATCGATTCAATATATATGTTACCATTTCTTATATTCTTTAATTTTTAGTGTACAATAAAGAGCTCTTGTATTGTATTATCATTTCGCTTCGTTTTGTCGGATGAATTTTAAATCGTATACAAAAAATAAAAGTAAATAAGCTAAATTCACTCAACACTCACAGATCGTTTAGTATCAAAATAAAATATTTACTCATGTTTTAGGTTTTTTCGTTTCACCTGACGTTTTTGACCAATCTAGAGTGCCTAAAGAGCTCGGTAGGATTGCGCTTATGACCTTATAAATACATAAGAACAAACAAATTACGGTACACAAGGGGTCATTTTGCTACTTTCTCCTATATATGATAGTTGACAAAATTAAGAAAAAAAATAATTGAATGATATTCCGGTTTCAACAGGAGAGGGAGGAGAGTGGCGAGATTAGCTCCTGACATTCAGTTAATAAAAATTGTATGAACCAGGTGAAGGTTCAATATCCATTTGGAAAGAAGTGCTGAATTGTAAGTATCATTTTAACACATTTTGATTATAAAGTTTCTCTAATAAACAGTCTACAAGTACATAAACAGTCTAACACCAACATACTAACGGTAGATATTCTTAGTGTTCATATTTTATATAGCCAATAAATCATGTTATAAAATGCGAAACTTATAGCATTATGTTCACCGCTGTCACCGGTACTCACTTGACTGCGCTTATTGATTTCCATTGCCAGCCTTGTCGCTCGTTAAATAAAACACTGTTGTTACGATATAATTAACGGTACAATTTACAACGGTCACGTATCGCAAACACCGTGCTCTAGTGAAAATAAAATTAGTTCTCCGCCTAAATGCTGGCCACGCAACGTAATAAATAATAATCTTTATGCCTTGTCATATACTTATTTCTTTTGTTTTGCCATATACCAATTATTTTGATAGTAAAATTAACGTCATTCGCGTGAGTGAAGAATATGTAGTTGATTAGGGCTCATATAGGGACCTAATTGCGTCGTAAATTACCATTATTATGAAGTAAATTATTTATAAATCATGACTAAAAAGATTTTGATAACAAAATCCACGGTTAAAGAAATATTAAGTAAATGACTCATTGTGATAATACAATTTCCAGTTTAATCAGAATTCCAGTTAAGATATTAATAAAGATATTTTTACTTCGTTTTTCTCGTGCCAAATAGTTTTTCAAAATAAAAATAGTAAGAAATGGAAGAATAACTGCACTTTAACCCTTTCAGTTACAATAAAAATACGGTCATTGTACTATAAAAAGCATATGTAGTACCGCGCGGTTCGTAGGCTCAAAGCAGCGATTACCATTTTTCATGACGCGAACCCATTCATTCCTTTTCTCCCTTGACTATAAAACTACAGCGAAATATGCCGTGAATAATGAACTAGAATTCATTCAAACATACCATCACGCTATCTAGGAGTACCACAAGTGACGGACTTTATCTAGAAATCTTTCCACTGCAACATTATTTGTCTACGCTTAGTACTTCAACGGACGAAATTTTATTACAAGAAAGATTTTTAATACCTTTGTTAAACGACTGTTATTAAAGATAAAATTAATAATCTGTTACAGTATAGATAACTGTATTTTTTTTGGCTATGTCTTTTTTTACTTTAATATATGATATCTACATCTAATACTTTTTAAATGCAAACAGGTATAACAACCAGTCACTCATTCGCTTACCGACATTTTTTTATTATCGCTAAACTCAGTTGGTCACTTATTATTTATTTTTTATATACATTTTACAATGTATTATGACAACATTCTGGTTGATTTGCCATTACAGGTGTATACAGCATTCGATATATTATAAATATAAGGCTTATAAACTGTTACACTTAACTCAAACAGAAATAGTAGGTTTAACAATTTGTAATCAAGAAATGTTAGTGCGTTATACTATAGTATCCACATTCTGCAACGCTATGAGTGAGCCAAGTCTTATTCGACAAAAATTAGTTGTAACCTTTTTAAATCTTCGTATTACTTCGTATACATTAATTTACCGTAATTACGTATGAGTTTTATTTTATTCAAATAACGTTCCAGTACCATATGGCGTCTTTGTCGACCCTCCTACTTAAAGACGGGCAAGTTATCCTATTATTAAGGGTTATAATTTATTAATGGGTCGTATAAAAACTCAACCCTAGTTGGACTGTCGAGCAGGCAAAAAGGTTAAACGGCTGTCACTCAATGTCACTAAATTCAGCACGTGATAGGGGTCAGTTCAAAACATGGCGTGGAGCCGGTCCCCGTTTTTACTGCAATTTATTTACTCAATATCCTCATACATTTGCATACACTAATCATTTTTTGTGAAATAATATAAAACCGAGTAACATAGAATTTACCACACCAGATTTTTTGTGCGAATTCAATTACCTACTACTAGTTCGTACTGGGGAAAATGATTACTGTTTTATACTATTTATATAAAAACTTTCGAAACTTGGGTTGTTCACTAACCCCTCCAGCAATCTGTAATGGAGCAGCGTGGTGGAGTATGCTCTCGACCTCAATGATGAGGAGAGACCCGTGCTCAGTTGTGGGTCATACATGGGTTGAGGGCTCTATCTATATAAGTGTATCTGCAAGTAAGAAAGGCTATATAATATGAAATTACGAGCAACACCTATATAATACCCAAAAGCACATTAGTACCTAGTAATTTGTCAACATTAATTTTAATGTCTCCATAAACAAATTTTGCCATATAATTAAACGTACCATAATATGTTTAGAAGTGGCCAACAAACTCGCCCACATCACTTCAAAGTCGAGTACCAAAAATGTCTCAAGGATAAATATTTATTAACGAACCATATTCTTAAAGAATAGCATGCTTGTTCTCAGTCTGTACATCGTAATATGAGCTCTATCGTTCATTCTGAATCAAGAACCGTGAACATAAATGGGTTGACGACAATAAATATTCATAAAGGAAGTACCGACATAAGTTCTGAAAGCTTTAAACTTTTAAATTACACCAGCGAATCCATTTTCTTTATAATTATGAAGTTTCAAACGAACGTGCGGTCATTTTCTTAATGGATATTTAATATCAAAGTCAAATAAAATTCAAATTCCATTAAATCGAGTTTGTTTGCCTGTAATTACTCGTATGGTTGAAAGTTGTTTGTTTTGCTATGTTATTAACGCCAGGCGCAAAGTGAGGGGTATTATAACGTGCCGCCTCTATGTGTTTTGTATCTTTTTATTACACCATTTTGTGATTTAGTTTCGTTTTTTAATTAAAGGCAATTTTTTATGATTATTCAACGCAGTCTTTGCGATTCCAATCCTATCCAATTTATATTGTGATACTATGATCACATGATTATAGTTTTTTTTTATTTCGTAAGCAGGCAAACGAGCAGACGGGTCACCTGATGGTAAGAGATAACCTTCGCCCATGGACATTATCAACACCAGGGATGTCATCAACGCCTTGCCGGCCAAGAAGGAAGCGATGGACCCACTTATTGAAGGGCCCCATGTCATAGCACTGTGGGAACACTGATACAGGAAGTTCGTTCCACACTTTACAAGTACGAGGCAGAAAATGTCGTGAAAACCTTACTGTGTACAAGTATCCAAGTGGTGACAGTATTTATTATAGGGAATAAAAAAAATAAGGCACCAACGGCACGATTAATGCAATAATTCATTTATTTAATACTATTTAACGCCTTTCATTGCTATGGAGAAAGAAGATCAATGATCAGTGTGGCCACTAGGATGGAATTTTAAAAACTATGGACTTAAAAGTATATTTATAGGACTGTATTGTTAGAAAATTTAAATAAAAACTTAATTCCATGTTGAGTTAACTCCTTCATATTGTTTGGTTTATTGTTGATGGATTTAGACATACATGAAGTTTTAAATAAATTTTTAATAAACGTGCAAACCCGCGTGGAGGCACTCGTGTACAGTATGGGCATAATTGAGCCGATGTTCGTTGACTAAACTGAACGTATCAAGCCCCCGCAGGCGAATTGATATTTCCTCTTCCCGTCCAATACGTGGTTAATTGTGCTTCCGGCGCCCATTGTTCGACCATCGCTCAATGTAATGCATTAGTTGCGTTTTAAATTATTGCATTTGAAACGAGAATTTGACAGGTTTTTGTTCGGTCATCGAACGTAACAAAGAATTTCAATTTTGAGCTAAATGATGATAGATATAACTATTGTAACCACAACGAAAATACGCTTTATTTATTGATACGCTTATTTTATACAACTGGTATTGAATCAACCGCTTATAGCCTGGTGGCTCGCGTCGATCCTATATGATCGATCGGGTACACAACTAAGGACGTGGTCTGTAACAGATTGGGTGACTGTTAGTGGCAAAAATTTCTTTAGTATTTCCGTGCTTCGGAGGTCAGTAAGCCGTCGAACCCGGTTGTTGTTGCAAATAATAGTGGTTAAGCCACGTCGTATTGATGTCACACGATGGAGTATGCTGTGGACTTCCTCAAAAGACGAGTAACCCATGCCATTAATGGATCTCATTGGGTTGACGTTAGGGAATAAAATAAATTCAAAAAGAGAATAAATAAATCTTTAGTTACAGTTCGATCCTGTCCAGCAATATAAGATTAATGTACTCTAGCCGTCGCTCTATTGTAGCCAGGGTTCAATCAAGCCAAATGGAGCTCCGACGTACACGTTTTACTCGATTTTGCATGCCGCCGCCGCTCTGATTGAGATATTACGACTGGATGTAGCTATGGATTAGACAGAATGCGTTTATTGATTCGTAAATCCAACTCATTTTTTGTATATACAATACCCTGACCCAATAAAACCTTCAGGAAAAGCGCACTGGCCTTTGAATAAATCAAGTTACCAATTTAGGCACGATGTCATTTTCGTGATTTTTAAATCTGAACACGCATTCTACTGTTTTTTCCATTACGAATAGACCTTACGTATTTCATTAATTTTCTACAAAAAATTCTATAATACAATTTAATCTAATATAATTTATAAGAAGAATATATTTTGCCATAAAATATTTTGTTTTTAAATTTAAAAGTTAGTTAAAAGATGGCTGTTATAGAATCTGTTAATATTTAGATACAATTACCTTATAAATAAATACAAAGTCCTTGCTCAACCACCACTCTTACAAAGTTGTATAAATGACGTTATTTACAAAATATTGAGATTTAAAAAAGCATAAATCAGAATCGCAGGCAGAATTATCCTTAATTGGACTGTCATCGAACACGTTAATATTACATCAAAATTTACATTGCGCAAATAACCGGGTTGAAAATAAAAGTATTTATGACAGAGAGAGAGAAAACAGCCGCACTCCGCAAACATCCTGTGAATCTTGGGTGATCTCACAACGAGGATGCCAAATAATACGTGTAGTGAAGGATAATCTTATTTAGTTGGCAAAACTGATAGTATATTTAACTTTAAACAAGTCCTTTATTTACTTTTAATCGAACGCGTTGATGATACCTTTGGCGTTTCTGATGTCCTTAGACGATGGAGACCATTTGCAATCCAATGGCTTGTCCACTTTTTAGTATTATAAGATAATGCTTGACTGCTATTCTACATTTTTTTTTTTTTTTTTTATACATTATAAGTTAATGCTTGACTACAATCCTACCTGATGGTAAGCGGTGATGTAGTCTTGGGTGGTAAAGCGCATTAACTTAGAAGAAGCCTATTCACTCTTGACTTG
>DWJN01006237.1:0-10827 GCA_018248895.1 Carystus phorcus
ACCAGTTAGTTTGTGACAAATATGTAAGGTAATGTAAAATAAAGATAAGTATCTTCGAGTTAGTGTTTTCTTTACATAAACAAAGTGAGAGAAAAAAAGTCGAGCGCATACAGAAGGAGACAAAAACTTGTAAGAAACATCTCGCTATTTTAACCCGTCCCACATGGGTATTACCATGCGAAGCGAATACACATACACGCACACATACAAACACACGCGCATATTTTGAATAATCTGTTTTTTGAACGATTTGTTATATTAAGAAGTAAGGTATAATTTAGTAAGCGACGTGTACGGATTTTGTTATTGTAACTCGTCGCTTTATCTATACCTCAAATCATTCGAACTGTACTACTTGTAGGTCGCTCTGAAAACCAGCGGTCGTAAATTTTTCGCGGCCATTAATGCTGAGCGTGAACCTTTATTTGTAACTTGATATTTTATTTACTTCGTTGTATTAGACCATTTTAAGTGACATAAAGAATCCATTGATTCATCATATAAATGCGCGCTAGTATAAAAACCAGATATGACGTGCAATACCATTAGATAGTGTGATCGCGTAAAACTGTGGTTTGTTCCATGTAGCGGGCGGCGGACATATTGGACGCAGGTCTGGAATATAAAAAATATTACTAGAGTCATTTTAGCTTCAGTGATAGTGTTCCCATTTGGTTATAATGTAGGTGTCTGCAACATATTGTAGCTATTAGTGATAGTCAGTGTTCCCGTTGGGTTATAATGTAGGTGACTGCAACACATGGTAGCTATTAGTGATAGTCGGTGTTACCGTTGAGTTATAATGTAGGTATCTGCAACAGATTATAGCTATTAGTGATAGTCAGTGTTCCCGTTGGGTTATAATGTGGGTGATTGCAATACATTGTAGCTTTTACTGATAGTCAGTGTTCCCTTTTGGGTTATAATTTAAGTGTCTGCAACACATTGTAGCTACTAGTGATAGTCAGTGTTGCCGTTGGTTTATAATGTAGGTATCTGCAACACATTGTAGCTATTAGTGATAGTCAGTGTTACCGTTGGTTTATAATGTAGGTATCTGCAACACATTGTAGCTATTAGTGATAGTCAGTGTTACCTTGGTTTATAATGTAGGTATCTGCAACACATTGTAGCTATTAGTGATAGTCAGTGTTACCGTTGGGTTATAATATAGGTGTCTGCAATACATTGTAGCTAGTAGTGATAGTCAGTGTTCCCGTTGGGTTATAATGTAGGTGACTGTAACACATGGTAGCTATTAGTGATAGTCAGTGTTCTCGTTGGGTTATAATGTAGGTGCTTTAGGGCGAGAGTGAAGGCATTTTCTAAGTTAGTGTGCTCACCATCCTACCCTACATTTCTGCCTACCATAGTCAGGATAGTAGTCAAGCATTAACTTATATAATGTTAAAAAAAAGTAGGTTAAGCGTTTCCAAAACCATTACCTTTGGATTCGCATCCTGCAATCACTTTTCCAAGTTATTTATATAATATACTACGTAAATATAATTGTTTGTGTCATACTTTGGATCAAGAGATTAGTTTCCAGTTGAATGAGCACTAGTGCGCTGTATGTTGTTCTGTTATAGGCGGGGTGGTAGGAATATTCACGAACTCGTATGCTGGGACCGGAACAGGTATTCCCGAGTACCACTCTCGAACGAGATCTGGAAAGAAGAAGCAATGACGAGTTTCGTCATATGACGTTGGGGCGACATTCATGTATCGAAATCACGCTATTGAGGTTTTGTACAACGCTTGAATATATACAAGTTTCAAACATTTTCAGTTGGAGCTCGGCAGTTCCCTAGGCATTACATCTACACGAAGGTCTCTTTCCATTATAGAGATTATACAAGAACTTGCGCTGAGTATAGTCCCTTTTCGTGACGCACGGCGAGTATCCATCCTTGCGCCATGAATATCCCGCTGTTAACGACACGATTTGCTTTTGCATCGTCGGGATTGGAATAACCTGCCTGCTTCAGTGTTCTCGGTTACTTACGATGTGGGAGTCTTTAAGAGGAGAGTGAATAGGCTTTTACTAAGTTTATGCGTTGATTATCTTAGACGTCCTCACCACTTACCATAAAGTGAGTGAGGTGAAGCATTAACTTTTACTAAATAAAAAAAAGTACCTGAAGTCAGTTTTGGGCAATTTGTCAATATCAATGGCAGATCCGATGACTACCTGCTTGTGAACCAATACCACTGTTGTTATGAAGCGTTTATTACCTGTGAAATAACTACACCATCGTATAATATATCGGTAACTCTAATACTCCTATACTGTCAATTTAAAGCCATTACAAATTAAAGGAAAACGCTTGCTATGCTTGAAGCGCTCATAGCTCGGTGACTCGCGTCGATCCTATACGGCAGAGTTAAGTAACAGTGTGCGATCGGTACCTGGATGGGTGACATCTAGTGGCAAACATTTCTTGAGCGTTTCCGTGCTTCAGAGGTCCCGGTTGTTATGGTAAAAAAATAGTCAAGCTATGTCGGAGGCCTTCAGGTGGCTTAAAAACTTCCGACACTTGGGTTGGCCAATAACCCGTCCACCAATGGCACTAGATCAGCGTGGATTTTGCACTAGACCTCCTCAGTAATGAAGAGTGGCTATTAATAGCTTAAATACATATAAGAATGCTCAGATATGAGTATGATAGACGAGTATGTATATCTAAGTACTGCATGTAATTGTGAGTAGGAAAAAACATTTTAGGAGGTTCTTCCTCCGAGATCAAATCGTTTCAAGAAAGAAACAAAATGACAGATAAACAAAAATAGAAAAAATATATATTTTGGTATATGCACCGTATACATACATAGTATACATTTAGTAAACTGTGGTTATTTTAATATTCCAAATAGACGCTCCAATTTTAGTTATTTGTAAAGAAAGATATTGCATGGTTATGGAAACGCGTTTTTCTCTGTATCGTATTTTATATCTTGTGTTATTAAATTACATATTACATCTATTGAAACTAAAATATATTGTCCGTCCATTTGTAAATATACTCAAATAGACGTCAAAGATACTTCAACGGTATTTTTTCGGGCGAAAACCTACTATCAATTTAACTGTCACGGAATGTCTATAAAATCAAGATCCGTCGTATGAAGAATTTTCACTTACGTATGGGATAGTAAAGGGTGCCGAGCCAGGGGTAAGTTTGGATGCTCCCCGCGCCCTCGTATACGACTTTTATCGGGGAATTATCTAGTCCACATGTTTGGATTAACGACGATTTATTTGTAAGCTGGCTTGTATGTTCCTCTGCAATATGATTCATTATGATATACATAGTTTTAACTTATTAAACACATATTATTACAAAAGTTTGTTTGAACGCACTAATCTAAGAAAGTACTTGTTCGAATACAAAAAATATTTTTGTGTTAGATAGTCCACTTACTGAAGCAGGCTTAAGGCTGTATAATATAATGCTAAACTGAAAGGAGCTGGTAAAAAGCAAAGTAAAAAAAAACGGGCCAAACCTTAAATGTGATACAAAGTTCGACAAGTCTTATAGTTAATAAATAAATAATGGTACAAACTCATAGCCCACAAAAATAAGGGAACACCGAAGAACAAAAATTTATATTCCTTCAAATTTCCGCCTCGTTAGGAATCGAACCCAGGACCCTTCCAATGGCGGTCTGATAACCATTGCAACACATTGTTGTTGTAATGTCTCATATATTTTTTTACTTACCTAATTGTTTTTGGTTCATTAGGAGGTTGATAATTTGCTACAGAAGATCAGAAAATCGTCATAAAATTGTATTTGAACGAAGGTTGAAGGTTTGTATAATTAATTGATTATATTTAAGACAAATATACACATACTATCATACCCTTCGTACGGGGATTAGTACAAACAAAAAAATAAAAATAAATAAATAGTACATCACTATACTCCACGACTCGATAATAAATATTTATCTTTTACATAAACATCTGTTTCACGAGGGAATCTAACCTGGAACTCTTAGTTCCGCAAGGATCGCAACTACCCCCTACCTAGCTACGACCTGACGTAAACAAAATAATATATATTTATTTTATTCAAACTACAAAAACAATAAATACATACATCAGAACGTAACTAATTTTAATGTTTGATTTCAACACTCACCTCCACAAGAGACTTTGTATAGGATACAAATAATAATTAAAATTTTCCCCGCACCCATTTAAATGTCAATACAATAATGAATTAAGTGATATATTGAATTCAATTATTATTTCCGACGTGTATTGTTCTGAATAAACGTAAACAATTAAATTAAATTTTAAGCGTAATGAATAATGTAGTAATAAGTGCTTTGTTAAAAGTTAATTTGTAAATGTTTTGAATATTAAATTGTTTATTCAATATCGTTATATGTTTATTGAATTGAAATGGCATTTGATTTTACAGTAGTGTTATGTTAATTGTGGTTTGTTTATGCATGTTAACAAATATTTAAAATACACAATGGAATAATATTTATAATAATCCGTTTAAATATAAACGCCTAATGAAATTGAAAAGGAATTGTTTTTGGATGTACAATTACTATTTGCAGAAATAAGGATTATAACAGACAGATTAAGGAGGATATTAAAAATTAAATTAATTCAATTCAACCTATTTTTTATGTGTGTATACTTTGTTACATATGACATTTTTACGGGGTGTACCCATTTTTACTATTGTTTATAAATTTGGAAATTGGGTCTTGTTATGTGATACCATTTCAATTTGAGCGACATCTGACGAATAGTTTTTGAGTTATACGCATTTACATGATGCGTATGATTTAGGAGATCACAATATTACATTCGGCAATTTTAATTGAAGCCGGTTTTCTTTTTGTTCATTGATAAAGCATACATAAAGAAAACATAAGGATTATGTTTTGTAAATGAAGCATGGGAGGTTCCCTTATAAATGTCAAATAAATACGTTACAGATCCTATCATAACTATGAACAAGTAAGCAAAACAAATATATTCTGTGAATATATTATCAATCCACCGAATCGATTAAAAGTTACATCACAAATAAAGGAATGAATATCAAGATGTTTTATTATTAATTATTGACTTTTGTTTTCGTCGGAAATTTTCTTACAATTCACATCACTTTTCACTAATAAAACTTTATCATTAAAGTCCAAAAAATAAATTAAAGTTTCAATCATAATTAACGGTTATAATCACTTTTCTGTTAGTAAACTTATAATTATTATGTAACTCATTACAGTTTGCCCTCTTGTTAAACCCAACATGCTATAACAAACACTTAGACACACGTATTGCATTCGTTATTAACACAAATAAGACTTAAATGCTATCTTGTTAATAAACAAAAGCCATTTTTGTTTATAGTTACACTGTAAACATTTTTGTTATATAAACAATCAGAATCAGAAACCACGCAATAATTTTAAAACATAAACATTTTTACGTGATTTTTACAGAGGAATTTTAAATGAACGACACGAATAAACAATTTTGTTTATTTAAATTATTCCCGGAGTAATTCTTTCGATGTTTTGCATAACTTTTTAATATCAAGAAGGTCACCAAATACATATTTTTGATATATATAATACGATAATCAACAAATTGATACATAATTATGAGTCTTTTTATCAACTCGTGGTAAACAAGACACTTCGCTATTAAAATAATTATAAAATAAAAACAATCTAAAGTATCAAATTGTTTAACGTGGAACATGTAAGTGGAATTAGGTGGTTTAATATAAGCTGAGTTTATTTAAATTAAACTTGGATGTACATTACCCATTCAATTTATTTAATTAGGGTTATGTTCATTAATCTGCCTGCCTTCAACCCAATAATGGCCCACTACTGAGTACGGGTCTCTCCTCAATACTGAGTTTCTAGAGCATACTCCACCACGCTGCTCCAATGCGGATTGGTGGAGGAGTTAGTGGCCAACCCAAGTGACGGAAGTTTTCAAACCGCCCGAAGGCCTCCGACATGGCTTGACGACTGCTATGTTCATAGCAACCGGGACGGACGGCTTAACGTGCCCTCCGAAGCACGGAAAACGCTCAAGAAATTTTAGCCACTAGCGGTCACCCATCCAGGTACCGATCGCGCCCGTAATGTGCGAAGACCTAATTCTGTCGATCGCACAGGATCGACGCGAGCCGCCGGGCTATGAGCGCTTCAGATAGATAGATAAATAATTCGAATGTGATACTTTGCAATCGCTGTCGAAAACATTGCTTTCAAATCTAATTTATTATATTTTCCATTAGTACGCGACGGCGACACAGTGAAGCACTACCGTATTCGGCAACTGGACGAGGGCGGGTTCTTCATAGCGCGCCGCACCACCTTCAGGACACTCCAGGAGTTGGTCGAGCACTACAGCAAGGATGCCGATGGACTCTGCGTGTCGCTCAACAAACCCTGTGTGCAGGTACGTCGATCGATACTTTGCTTTACGCTGATTTCTGAAAGGCTTTAATATTTTTGAACTAACACGAGTGTTAATTAAAATGCTCTGTCAAATTAATTGGAGTTTCCGAAACGTCGATTACAAAATATTTAATCAGAAAACAAAATCGTATTTGACAAACGATTCGGAGTGAAATTTGACAACTCTGTTTAACTGATCAAATTAAATAAATTTTTCCTTAATCAGACTTTTAGAAACCAACGATTTGTCTATAAGTTAGCGTCGTTTAGAACTGCATGGTGGCACTGTTGTTAATCGATGGCCATTGAATATCGGAAGTGGAGCCGAGAACTATATCTACAAGAGCGTCATTCATAACTGCGTTATAGTAATCGAGCGGTGCTATTTTGTTTATATCAGAAGAAAAGTCGAAAAGCGTCTAGACGAGTAGTGGTAGCCAATGTTATATTAGGAATAGTTATATTTTTACAATGTACATTCAACGCCCTCTCCCCCGTTTAGGTGTTTAGAAGATCTTTGCCCCCGTACGCCCAGCCCGATTGATCTGTCTAGACGTCGCCTTTGGCTCAGTGTGTAAGGGTACATTATACAGCGATAATTACGTGTGAGAGACCTGATTATGTTGTGCTTTAGCTGATAATGAACCTTAGAGAGAATATTTTCATATATTTTATTGATTTTCGAATGCCTTTTGAATTTATATTTTTGTAAGATAAAAATACCTAAAGGCAATAGTTTACGCGCAACAAGATCAGTATATTCTGTAAAATAATTAGAGAATTATAGTAAAATATACGCCTATAAATAATGTTTATTGATTAATTGATACAGTACGACATTGAGACTCATTTCGTTTATTTAACGAAACAAAAATTACATAATTATAATATTATTTTATATTAAATAAATGTATACTTTTCAACAAACACGATTTTAAGTTATAACAATTACACAATCTTTTACGTAATAATATTTGGTAAATAATTGATTAAATGAATATCAGTGACATTTGTAAGGTTACTGATAATTTAATTTACATCCAATGGAATAAATATTAGTTGCATTGTCCTTTTATGTCAACGTCGAGCTTGATAAATGAACAAAAAGATTAACTATTCTTATATCAATGGTTTAGTGGAAGATATATACTGATATGTACAAATTAAACATTTGATTTGATCCATGTTCTGTGATATATTTAAACTAATAGAGCCGACGAACTTCGTATCACCTTTAAGCGTTTGTCCAACTTTTGTTACATTTCTATCCATGTTCAGCTCCTATAGGTCGTAGCGTTATGTTATATAGCCTTCCTCGCTAAATGGACTATCCAACACAAAAGTATTTTTTCAATTCAAACCAGTAATTCCCAAGATTAAGTTGGTTCAACGAAACAAACTAACTCTTCGGCTTTTTAATATGATTAGTATAGAAGTATGGATTGATATTGTTACTAACTTCTACGTTACTATGTATTAAATGTATATTACGTAACTCAGAACCATCGTTGCGATTATATAAATATTACACGTAACTAAATAAATAACAGGAAAATATTTTAAATCCTAGATGAAATACAGATCAACGTTATATTTTAACCGCGGTATACATTTTTTCGAACGGGCATAAATAACAAAACTCAATATCGGGCGGGCGATAAAATTTATGGTTCTCGATGGACACCTTTGTGCGGCGCGTGAGAAATATTACGAGGCATTGAACGGTCGCACTTGAAATTCACAGAAGGACCGGCGACTCTTTCTTGGATATTAGGGCCGCGTGCACACCGCGATTGTTTTAACTGAGAGATAATCGCGACGCGAGCGTTCGGTGAAATATCGCGGATCGTAATTCTTTGTAAAATGTGTTTAGCTGTTACTACGTATGACGGACGCAATATTGATTGTATTAGCATTAGCTATTGATGACTATGTGCCCCAATGTTCACAATGACGAGTTGCTGTTTTAAGTGTATTGAATTGTATTCTCACCGAGGCTGAATTCGAATGACTTTAAATTACTGTTCTTCTTCTCGGTGGTGTTTTTTTCTTTTCGTCTTGTCCATTGCACTCACTACACAGGGAGTCCTAATATGAATCTATTTCGATTGTCTATTAATCAAACTATGATTATTAGAAACAAATTAATGATATATACATAAATTATATTTTTCAAAAATATATAACTAATGCATAAAAGACACGATTCAACGTTTTACGGCGCTATATTCAAATTACATAATGATAAAATTAATAAACAACATTAATAATCGGGTGAGGCTATATAAATACACACAACTACACACGAACTTTAGTTTAACTTCAATCGTTTATAACAAGAAGCTAATAACTTTGTTATTCTTATTATGCAACACGAGCGTCGATTTGTACAATCGCTCTGGCGTCAGTTATAAATTATACTCCAAGTAATGGAAGCTAAGAAAATTGCAGGTATTTTTTCTAATAGTGTAACTGAGTATCGTTACCATTTTGTCCTTTTTTGTATAGTGCTATCTTGCAAATTCTTAAAACCGAAATGAAAGACATAACAAAGATTATATTTTAATGTTTTTAATTGTTATTATAACATATGACTTACTATATAAAATTTTTAAATTTTCATTTTTTTTTTTTGTAATACTTACTTATTTACTTTTGTAATACTTTGGCGACGAAATAAAGTTATTCTATTTTATTCTATTCTATTATAAGTCATATTTTTATGACATCCTCCGATTTTTTGTATTAATAACACAGGTGTTTTTTGCGGCTGGCATTGCTCGAAAATATGTTGCATTGTGTATAAGCCTTTTATTTGGTCATTTTACTCGATATTTTGCATATTATAATGCTGTCGTTCGAGATAAAACATACCTACGTTACATTTTGTATAAGATCTTTCAGGAAATTTTGAAGGAAAGTATTCGTGGCAAATTATATATAAGCAGTAATAAATATTATAATACTTATTAAATAAGAGACTCAGACTCGTATTTCTGGAGAAGGAACCGAACGTTTTTATTAGCCATGTTGCCTACGAAACTTGTGGTCTCGTTGTTCAAATGTGTGTTGTGGAGTGTGTGTCTGTGTTAAAACTTTTCATTTAATTCGTAATGATCGCATGAAAATCCTTTGTGATTATCGAGTTGACATAAGAGTAAGTATACACACCAAGACTTTGTTTTAAGGTATGAAATGACTATTTACTACATAACATCAATGTAATGCTATTGTACTCGTTTTGATTAATAATAAAGCATGGGGTTATTTAAATTAAATAATTAACACAACAGACTCATAGCCCAACACTAGGATACCACATAGAAAGACATTTACACATACACCCAGACCGAGAACAGAAATTTAAATTCATCATCAAATATCCGTCTAGCTGGGAATCGAACCCAGGACCCTTCGAACGACAATCCGGTTGTCAAATCTAATTACATTTATTTTATTTTATGTTTTTTACAAACACACCACACCATCCATGCATTTTTTTTTTAAATATCAAGTAATTATTTATTGAATTTAATATTTTAAAAAGCAGCTTACATAATTTCGTAATTAAGTGACGTTAGTTTAAATATGCATACAAAAATCCGATCTCTTATTGTAATAAATAATGAAAAAAAAGAAAGTAGTTCCCCGAGGCTGTGATTTGTCATTTTAAATAGCGAATTGCGTTTTCGTTTTTTGTGACATTTAAAAGGTTTCGTAGTTTGGCAATCAGTGGACCAATCTACAAAAATATTTACAACTAGTTGTGTCCGCGATTTCATACGCCTAGATTTTATTTTCAATAAAATATAAATTGAAATTACTTTTTTAATTAACCTATTATATGAAAAAAGAAACACTAGAAAAAAAAAGATATTAAGTGAAGCTTATTACAATATAATCGCCAAAACTGCACTCAGATCTGATTAGCCGTTGCTGAGATTAGCGTGCACAAACATAAAGACAAAATAAAAAAACATTTATTTGGGTTCCCTTGCATAACGGCCCTTTATTACGATCTTTTAAATATATTTGCCATGTACAGACAGCAGTTTTATTATATGTAAAGATTAAACTAACGTACTAACTATTCGCCGCAGATAACAGAGTGGTACTTCTATTAACCGCTTTGAAATGCTGTTGCTTCATTGGGAAAAATAACAAGCATTCTCGCGGTGGTAGCTCATTTTGCACGTGAACACTGCACGTGGACGGTATGAAGGAACGCACAACGGAGCTACATAAAGTTAACTGCATCACGTGATCGAAATATATACATATGTATTTAAATTCAAATTCAAAAATCATTTATTCATATAGGTATTATTTCAATACACTTATGCACGTCATTTTTTTATTCTACCACCGTTTCGGAAA
>DWJN01006238.1:0-10827 GCA_018248895.1 Carystus phorcus
CTCCATAAATGGACTATGTAACACTAAAGGAATTTTTCAAATCGGTCCAGTAGTTCCTGAGATTAGCCCGTTCAAACCGTTATTTTTCATTCCCGGAATAACTTTCCTTTGAACAACTTGAAATATTGAGATTAACTTCTATAAACGTTTTTATTGATAAATTAATTATTAAAGAAACGGTAACAAATAGAGAAAAAAATTACTGAACTATTTTGTCTCTTCTATTTATAGTAGGTACTGTTTATAGATAAGTAACTATGAAATGTTGGGAATAACGATTTTCACTCCCTAGTGGAAGCACATTCGGGTTATGAGTAATGTAAAAAAACATTAACATTTTTAATATAAGCACTAGAACAAGATTCACTATATACTAAGGCACGATAATATGTTAGGAATCACAAACTTGTTCCCGGTGAAGTCAGTAAGCAAGTTACCGATTTTCCGCTTCATAGCTCCTAATCTCCTGATAAAGGATTCCTACAGACAAGATCGTAAACGCTTCGAACAACTAACTTGTAACAACTTATAAAGCAAGATTAATAAAGTAATAAATAAATAAACTAGACACTGAATCTCATACTATTTTCTCTGTACCGTATAATATTATTATTATTTATTCTATCTAATAAGCAAGTACTTTGAAGAGTGTTTGTGCAACTTTAAAGGGTATCTATTTATAACAAACTAGATGAACCAGGAAACTTTGTTTTGCCATAATTATAATTTATTATTTAAGAACTATTTTTGTAACCATAAAAATTGTTATACTGGGTTAACCTTAAAAGCTAAACATATGCTATCGCTGGACTTTTATTTAGATCTTTTAGAGGGGAACAATATATCAATACATGATATTTGAGTAACTTTCACCGTTTTCTCAGCGCAGGCATGGAAAACTCAAAATTTTGCCGATTTCGCAATAGTTTTTATTGCTACTCCTCTCCTATTCATCTTAGCGTGATGTTCTATAGCATATAGCCCTCCTCTATAAATGGACTATCTTACACCAAAAGAATCAAACAAACAAACAAACAAACTCTTCAGCTTTATATATTAGTATAAGATAACATTATATGCATTTATTATCATAGTAATTTACTTACTTGTTTCTTATAGTGTACGAAATAACTGAACAATGAAATATTTTGCACGTTATTTAGTATATACCTGTAAGAATACATCACTGCTTACCAGCCATCTACACTGGAGCAGCGTGGTTCATACTCTAAGCTTCGTTAGTGATGAGGAAAGAGGCCTGTACATTATAGTGAGCCATTGAGGGGTTTAAGGAGTGCGAGACGGTCTTTATACCATTATATTTAAAGATGTTTTTTTTTTCATTCTATGGGTGAGTTTAGGGAAACATTCACTCAATAAATACATATTTAATAATATTTTTTCAGTGTTTCATACTCTCATATAACTCTAGTATAGAATAGTTTAGTACCATTTTGATGAAATAAACAAAATATTGAGACATGAATCGGTTAACAAACACACAAGAAAGAAGTTATGCTATACTTTTCTCTTAGACTTTGTACTGTTGTCGCTTCTATATCGAAGTTAAGCTATGGATATCCTATGATAATCCCATAGCACACGGTGTCAGCCGAGGTCAGTTACAAACGGCTACATCCCATCCCAATAGCAGAACTGTTTGTGGACTCGTGCTTAACATACAATACAGTACAATTATGCGCATATTTACACCGAGACATGCCCTACTTAGGTCATGCCTAAGGATCTCGCGAAAAGTACGGGAAACAAAAAGTTTTATGTATCCGTCGCTTTCACATACATATTAATAAACCGCACATGTTGCTGGAACTGTTTTTGTTCCTCGTATGCAGTTTCTTTCGCATTTGCATTCGAAATGGTTTTAACAAAATATAGCGTATGCCGACTTTAAACAATGGAGTGGGTAAACTCATGCAACTGTCAAAAGAACTATGTTATGCGGCTTTTTGAACGTTCCACATAATTCATGGTAAAACACTTGTATTATAATTTATTTAACCGCTCTATTATCTCTAAGCTAGCTTTTTTATTAGGTATATCAGATTTGAAAATGCACGTGTATTTATATGTTACGTTTTATGTTATAGATCTCGATTGATTAACATTGATTTGTTGTAAAATATCGTAAAAAGCTACATAATATTTAACTTTTATAGTAGTCGTCTTTATATTATTATAATATATACATTGTCTAAAAATAAATAACTTGTTCGAAAGTCATATAATACATAATCGGTTTTGGCTCACATAATCGAAATAGCGACTTCGTACTTGCTGACTTTTCTGATCTACTATAATACGATAAGTTTTGTGTAAAATGGATCACTGGGACGAGTAGCAATATTTCCAATTCGAGGAGGTCACGTAATTACTCCTCGGAGTTCGCTATCAGCCGCCCCTTCGCTTTAAAAGCCTATTCTTGTTACAGATAAAGCAAAGATATCTACTGACCTCGGCATATCTTTTGTTTCCAGGATAAGAAACAATGAATTTTAATTCTCCTCGCAGCCCGAAAGGCGGAGTAATAAATTAAACCCTTATCGAATAGGTAATTGGTGATGTGGGCGATCGCTCCCAGAACTTGCTGATACGAAACGAGAAGAATGAATACGTGGCTATAAATTAAATAAAACTACCTTAACGCTATCTTTCTCAATAAAGTGAGACAAATTGCTCGCGGGAACACTTAAAAACAATTATGATCATTTTTATTGAATTCGAACGTACCGAGTATTTATTGGGATCTTCGATTCTTTTTGGATCATTACATGTTCCCATGAACACGCTGTTACTCAAATTACGGATGTGAACTGATTTCTCTTCATTCTTTCAACGTAGGTTTCTTTTCATCATAGGATACGTTTATCCTACTGGAATTACGAGAACATCGGATGATGGAGTATTATAGATTTTTAAGTAAAAAAAAATTGGTTAGTTAAAATTATATGTCAGTAAACTTTAAATGTCTTTTTACGGGTTTAAACAAAACATCATGCTATATTTTGTAATAATAGTAAAAACAAAAATTAACAATCTATGTCAAGCTCATAACCATGCTTGCGTGCGAGAGTGAAAAGCCCGCCAGGTTACGCTAGTGTGCCGTTACTGTTTTACGTAACAAGATACTAAACTAAAAACGAAGTATAATATTTAGGATACCATGCTCGAAACGCAGTATAATTTGAAATCCGGCAAAACTGTGAGTGACAGCGGGATCTAAATCCATCATCAAGTCTATCAAAATCGAATAAAGTACAATTTTCCCCCATTACCGCCCTTCCTACCTTCCGTCATTTTACGTATCGGTTCCAAACCTAAAAGAGGGTAGCCGAGAACAAAATGATAAATCCGTATCGAATATAATATGTATGCCTGGCTGGAGAGAATCCCTCTTTTGTCGAATACGAGAAACTGTCCCGTGAAATTAACGGTTCGGAATTTGTAATATATTTTATGTAAGTGAACGAGAAACTTTTTATTTTTATTACGATCAGTCGTCATATATTTAATGTATATACCGAGTTTGATTCCCGGACAACAAAAATAATTAATTAAATGAATTAAAACCAAACACTATCGAATACAATTATGAATCACTATTTTGGAATCCCCTTAAACGTAAACTCAAAAAACCATCAAAGTCGATCCAAACGTTTTGGTGGATTTCAATCATGAACACGGACAGAAGAATAATATATACAAAGATGACACAAAGTTAAAGATAATTATCAAAGTTATATAATATTCGTGTAATATAGTAGAAGAAATTATGTATTTCGCTACTACACGATACTGTGAAAACGTCGGTTAGGGTCCATAGCGATCCATCAACAATTAAATGTTGGATGTTGGCGATACATTATCAGCTAACTGCGAATGCTCTCTGATTGATGACGTACTAGTGCTATGAAACTGTAATGCACACGTTTATACGCTTGATTACTCCTTTGACGACTGCCAAATCGGAAAATGACTGATACCGATTGACTAGATGATTGTGGGTACCAACGAAAAATGCTTTCATTCATAGGCATGTTGTAGGGTCATTGATCTGTAATAGTGAATAGAGTGTAAATGTAAAAAATAAGCCTATAAAAGGTTATTAACTAACGTTGTTATTAAATACAATATTAGATAAAATAAATTTGTTGTTTAATACAGTACATTCAATGTGCTAATTCACTTATTTCGTTATGCGGGGGCGACGCTAACTTGTAACCTCAAGTTATCCAGAATTCTAAGCGATTTGATCAGCAACGTGAATTGGATGCCGACATCGCTTACCCCATATTGCGTATTACGTTTAGAATATTCCGCTGTAATCATGGCTTCATATTTGAGCTTAATTATTCCATCCGTTGAATAATTAATTAAACAAAAGCTAGTACGTTCTAGGTAGACATGGCTCTGAACTCCATTGTTGTTCGAGATTACAGAGAAAAATCTGCGATGCTTCCGGCTGCGTCCCTACTCCCTTATTGTTTCCTCCTCATTTCAATTTACGTAGTTCTTTCACGGCGTGACTAATGCATTTATCATTTGTCTGAGGAATTTCTTAAGCGTTATAAATTGTTTATTAAAAGGGCGCTTCTAATCTTTGTTTGGATGTCTCTGTCGATATCTTTTTGATTTGAACCCCGGGCGAGAGATTTGTCGGGGTCGCGGTGGTCCGTGGTTCCCATAGCGTTGGGGTGTTACGCTATTTTAGTGCGTCGTCGCTTTGTAATTTATAGCCACGCTATGCACAGACGTGCTTTTAGGGAGATGGTATACTCGTGCGATGTAACGATTTTTGTTAATTTATAGCACTGTAACTATGATAAGTGACATATTAACAGATGTATACGAATTAACTTCTGAGTAACTTTGTTCATTATGTTGCAGATGGATGCGTTTACTTACTGTTTTGTTTTATTTTTATAGTTTTGTAGCTACACTGTTAATTAAGTCACGTAATAAAGACATTAGTAAATTGAAATATTTAATTATTATATTGTTTTGTAAATATATAAAATTAACAGACAACAAAGCCCAAATTGTTGCATTAAAATCTTATGGTTCTAAAAGTATTATTTTTTGGATAGAAATTACTTCTATAAAAAGCTGAGTACTGAAAAACAAATCTAATAAAAGTTTAATATGTAGTATCTAAGTTGTTGTCAATGAATCAAGTATGAGAGGATTTTACGCCCGGCTGAATGGTTCCTTTTTAGAGTTAGAATCAAATGTTTTAAATCATTTTAACTGCCGAACTCGTAAATTAGGTCATATTTTCTTCTAGCAAACTTCCTTTTCGCCTGTAAAGCTTCAAAGTTTGATGTTGGAAAGAAAGAAGTCCAAGGGCAGCGATATTGCCATCAGAAGTCTCGTCCATTTGTCCATTCCAGAGCGAATGTTAGGTTAACAGTCCACCTGTTCCCATCCTTTTAAAAGGTGTAATCTCTATTGGAAGACCATTTTTCGTCAATGGTTATCAGTCCTTCGAAATGATTATTCCTATTTCAGTATCTATGAAAATACGCAGGTCTTATTTAAAGATAAAAAGCTCAAGCAATGGTATTAAAGGTTTATATACCTACGAAGTATGTCAAACGCAGATAAATCTGAAGCTGAATGGGAATTGCTTTCCTTTGCGGCACTTCGAATATTTAACAACTTAACGGATCCATTATGGGGCAAATCGTTTGGACCAATTTGTACTTAAATTATTTGTCAAGAGAGTTCATTCCAATGTTTCCAGATTTAGAATCAATGGGTTCATGAGGAGTTCTCTCGGTTCGTTGTTATTGGAACAATGCGGTGTAATGGATATTGTAATGTTATAGACACATGCAGACTATTATTGTTGTTGTTAATTATATTATCGTAATTGTTTTACTGTATATTTGTATCATGCATAAAAATATACTTAGAATAGGTAAGTGATATTGACCATGTTCCTTGTAAAAGACTTGTATTATTAAAAATATTTTTTTAATTAATATTATGATTTATTCAATAAGTGACACTGTTGGTTTATTTCAAACTTATTCGTGTATGATAGCACAACCTACCTTAAACGTAGGGGTCGATAGTATTAAGGATAAAAATATGTTTTAGTACATATTGTTGTTTCTTTTGCGAAAATAACGTTATGATTTTATTCAGGATACATTAGATATTGAAACCTTAAAGCGAACAAGATCTAAATCTCAATAAATCAGGCGTATGTTCTAACATTATTGCAGAACTTGATATCTTTTATGGGGAAATCAATGTCATGGAAAACGCAATGAGGTGTGAACGTTACCAGCTGCCGGGTTTAGTCGGTAATGATATTGTTTGTTGCAAAGTACTTTGGTGATAGTTCGTCCGTATTGATGTAACATTATTGCATATCTTTTTGAGTTTCTAATATTAAGCAACTTCATCTATATTTTCTGAGTATCTAATTTTTCCATTAATTACGTGTACAGAAAACAAATAGGTTATATTTTTTTGATTGTATAAAGTGAAAGTAAAACAAATGTATCCTAAAAACCTAAAACCGAACCAATAATATTTTAAATCAATTGATACGCCCTAGACTATATGTATAGTAGAACTATTTTTAAATGATCACATAAACAGAGTGAAGAACACTGTAATATACAAATTAAATGAGATTGTGTACAAGTTGTATATTCAATGTACACATATTACACATTACGGTATATTTATACATTGTCGCATCTATGCGTCTCGGTTCTATGGATACCTCCGGGAATAGAACAGTAAGTTGAGTATATAAATTAGCTGTCAGGGCGCTAATCGCTCCGACAGGCCGCGATGAAACTTTAGAGTCCATCAGTGGTTGTCTGAAGCGCCAGCATGTGTATGTACCGAAATAAACCCTCAACATATCCTTTTAGCACAAACGAGCCGAATGTTTTTACAACAGTAAATTTTTACAGTTATTCGTACACGGATTAAAAATTCAATCTATTTTCATCTCTACTTATATCTCAAACCGTTTAAAAATTGATAGCTTTCACTTTTATCACTTCCATGTTTGTTTCTGAAATGTTTTCAATTATTATACTAATAATTAATAATGTTAAGAACAATATAATGATAAAAACCAAATTTCTTTTATCAAAGCGTTTATACGATTTGCTGTCCCCTCGCTCAGATTCACACGCTTCGCAGAAAAATGGCGTCAAGCGGACAATAGAGCACAATTACGTTTGGCAACATAATGAGCGCGCCAATGAGATAGCAATAAAATTCGCCTCACAATACGGTCATAATTAGAATTAACTGTCTCATTCCCACCCACATCCGATGCCGATCTCTATTTTGTTTCATTGACGATATCCAGAATTTACTGGAAGTCGTTTCGGCAACTGCCTCGCGAATCGCCAGAATCGGCTTTATAATTTTAATAGTGACTTATTGTCCTTTCATTGGATTAAAACGTCGTTTGTTTGAACACTGCGGGCGCACGATGATTGTAAGATTAATGTAAATGATATTTGCAATCTTTATTAAGTGTTTATTTCTTGTTTAATAATGTCTGTTTTGATTCGTAAAACAAGAATTAATCTTACTCAACGCTGCGCACAACGACTCTTGTCTCATGTTAGAACGACAGCATTTTTTTCAACAAACTTGAAATGCTTAAACTACTAACACTGCATTGGAATTTATTACCTTGAACATACTTGCACACTTATTTTGACAGCATAATAATATAAAGCTGGCTTATAAGATTTCTCGAGTATTTTGCTTGCAGCTGCATTGAAAGGCACTCTTTGTGTAGGTCCTTAACGTACAGTTTTTGTTCAACCAATTATAACGATACAGTTTCCTTAGAAGCGTTTGTTATTGAAATTCACGGATTGCCACTCAGACTGCTCTTCATTTGGAGGATTTAGTGGGAATTAAGAGAGGAATGGGCGAACACTGGCCCATTGTGCGCGGGGTTTTGGAAACAATACCCCATTGTGCATAGGTTCCAGGGTCTTAAATGTGGCGGCTTTCATGCGAAACCCCAAATGCTCCTAATTTTCTGCTTTTGCTTGCCTCGTTTGTTTAGTTAATGTATGAAACGATGTGGCTAATAAATTTTGCGTGATAGCAGCAACTTAACATAAGAGGTATGGTCCTTACTTTGTTGTAGAATTCGGAGAAATTGCGTACGTTTAAGGTAACAGTTTATTTATTCATTTATTTCTTCGGTACTAAATTAGAGAGATTAGAACTTGTTACATATGAGAGAAAAAATATGATTCGAAAATAAAAAGAATCTTCATTAAGATAATTTAAATTATAGTAAGCAGTAGGATTTTAATCTTGATACTTATTTATTTTGGGCGGGATGGTGTTTGTCATTCACGAGATTAAAATTAGGTTATTTTTTTTGATAAAGTATACTAATATAGTAATTCGCCGAGTAAATCGCATATCTGTATATTTAAAGCGTATAAGACGCAGTTAAAGTTTTCAAATTTAGTTATCGCCGTCAAAGTATTAGGTGAGGTAGACTCACCTACCACTTGAGCACACTTCGAATCGATCGCATTCGGCGAGTAAACAAACACTCAAATGCAAATGATTTGTAATTAGTTGTGCCATAAATATTAAGACGTCGATTTTAACCGCCATAAATAACGTAATGGAATCTCTAAACCTAATTCATAAAGCGTTCGTTGTGAAATCGGAGCTTTGAATTTTAAAAGGGATTTCATTATCACCATTGGTTTTCTCTCGGAACGAAGGTAATGAAGTGGATTAAACCGTTTTAATATTTGTGTTCAATTACTTCTCTCATAATAATTTCAAATCAGAATAGCATTTTAAAATACAACGTTTGCATTTTTCTTAACGATCTTTACTAAGTACACAATATAATAATGTTCTCGTGATAGAAATTACCGTCATTCATGGACATACTAATGTATTAACATTTACCATTTACCTGCAGTTTTATATTCATTATTCTTTTAAGATTTAGAAAAAGTATAACAGAACAGTAGAACTGGCTCGTTTATTACCTAAGTTTTTCTTATTAATATTGAAATGAGGTCGAAAATTATTTTCGTGAATTAATTAATTAATTATCACCATATTGTCTATATAACAGTAAAAATTTTAGATAACCAGTATGTAGGTTTTCTCTTCAAATTTTGATTTACCTACTTATCTAAGAAAGTTATAATTGATTTCAAAGCTCATGTTCTTATTTTACTACCTATAGGTGTTTATCAGAAACGGTACGCTGACGTTATGCCATCAATCAAAGACTTTGAAATTCAATCTGTATTCTTAGACCCTCCAATTAAGCGTAATTCAAAGATAACCCTTTAATTTCCACTTTCCGGGTGGGCTTCAGAAAGTGTATACCGGTTATTAGCCACCTTTTATGAACTCATAACTTTTGCCTCAAAGGTTTTAAAGTACAAAAAGTATTTTTCCAACGCGATCCATAATACATGAGATATTGTTCTCCTCAGCAATTATGTGTAATAAATCTGTAGTTAGATCAACATCCGACGCCTATATCGAATGTTACCTTTATTTAATCCATAAGCTTTAGATAACCCGAAATATAAAAGGTATTTTTCAGCTTAAAAAACAATATATTCTTATCTAAGAGCCACTTCAGGAGCTTTAGCGGTGCGTTGTGAACGTTATCGTCTAAAATAAATGACCAATTAAACAATCAAATTCATTTTACTCGAGTTTCGGTTCCGGGGTGGAAACATAAATCAACATGTTGTTGAGTGGCGATAAAGATTTTGTGACTTCCAGTTCAGGTGATAAAAAGTGACCACTTTTTTGGACTGCACTCGCGATGGACTCTCGAAGGGGTGACATTTTTAACTCTAACGGCTCCCTTAATTGTTACATGCCCACCCTTTATGTTTAAAGTCCCTTTTCACAAAAAACGGACCTAAATAAATGACGTTAACGAGGCGATTTGGGATCGCTTAAGTAAAAAACATCTAGGTAGTAACGAGAGTTTGATAAGATGAAATTCCTTGTTGATTTTCGACGTTCAGCGTCATTGCCACTTAACCAAATATTTTTTTAATACTACATACTTACACTATTAAGTGGCGGCTAATGGGCCAAGCAAATAAAAAGGTGCTCACACTCGTAAGTATTAAAGTACCACAATGCAGCCCGATGCGGATAAGAGGGTCAATATTTTGATACCGCGTGGTAGGATGGTGGAAACATGTGGTCAAACATTGTGCAACATCGATGTAGCTGTTTAATCGTTGCGGTTAACGGTACGCTCGCCGTTCCAGAGCAAACGTAGTCGCGCTTTCGCCACGCGTTACAAAATTAGGTAGTCGTCTCACTGTATTCATGTTTGAGGCTACTGAAGATCGTTGTCTCTTGGCACAAATATTTTAATAATTTATTATGATGGATTCATATATGACTTATACTTTAAGTAATGTGAATCTAAATATATATCACTCAAAGGTGACTGACTGATTGACATAGTGATCTATCAACGCACAGCCCAAAACACTGGACGGATCGGGTTGAAATTTAGCATACAGGTAGATGTTATGACGTAGGCGTCCGCTAAGAAAGGATTTTGATCTTAGGGGTAGAATTCCCCTAAGGGGATAAAATACTCGATGAGTTTCTTAACGCGAGCGAAGCCGCGGGAAAAAGCTTGTAAAATAATAAAGTTTAGTTATATTTTATACTGATGTAATTCTGCAACAAAAAAACATTTTCTGTTGGAACAAATTGCGAAATATGGTGTACTAAAACCAGGAATTATTTATATAAGATGGGTCACGATAAGTATGACCAAACTGACAC
>DWJN01006239.1:0-10827 GCA_018248895.1 Carystus phorcus
GGGGGGGGGAGAGGAGGGGGGGGGGGGGGGGGAGGGGGGGGGGGGGTCGGTCGGGAGTCGCTGACCGCGCGCGTTGACTTGCATAAGGACATAAGGAGCCGCCCAACTTTGTATTCCGGTAAGGTCGCGGGCTCCCCAACTAGCGAGAATGCCGCGAAACTATTGACGCTAACACTTCACAAGTACCTGTTAACGATAGTGTTTTTTGCCATTGTCATAACAATGATGTTCCCGACGCCTCCTTATGTACCTTACGCCTTACCTGATTTTGGGATGTAGCCGCACTTTTATATTTTTATGTGACGATGGGTCATAAACCCAACACTTTACTCATCTATTAAAAACTTTTAAGTATAAATTACTAATACAGAAATGTAACTTAGTTAAGAAATTGTTAACGGCAATTTATACAGTTAAGTATGTTGTAGCACAGAAATTCTATACAATAAAAAAACGTTCAGGCAAAGTTTGTTATAAAATAATTTTCAAATCCTAGCTTACCGACTCATTCTCTATTATACCAAATTCGCATTATTTAGAATACGGAATATTCTAACACATTAACTTTTCTTCCATTTTAGCTACGTAGAATGTTTTTCTTGACTAGAGTCGTTACTCTTCAAGTTTCCTTCAAGCCCCCTTTTATAGGGGCGAAGTTTCCCGTTCATTCGATATAGATTCGAACAGAATCTTCCATATGCCGTTTAATTTAAAAACAATAAGAATAAGGTTAAACCTTATAAAATAACCTAATAATCTGAACATAATATATGTAATACCATGAATGTATGTATAATTATAATGATTAAAGTATACGCAATTGTTGTTTTATTAAATTTTATTAGGTACTATATTAGAAAGAGTTCAACAATAAAAAACTACATGTTTCATACTTTTCATAATAATTACATTAAAGGGTTAAATAGGAAGTAAAACAATGTATTTAGAGAAGTGAGATGTCATTGGCCTTATAAATATAAATATAAAGCCTTATAAATACCGCTAAAACTATTGCCATCTATTCATTCATTCATTCCTTATTATAAGGCAAGCAAATGTAAGAGGAGCCATTACTTTTAAATTACTTAAGTTGCAAGAGTCTTCCACGAAATTAATGCACTTCTTCTTTCTTCTATCTATCAACAGCAGAAGACGTACTAATGTCTTATAGTGAAAGACTTTATCTATAGTAAGTGCTCATTATTTTTGTATTTCATAACGGTGCCAGCGACAAATTAGGTATTGACATTTAACATTATCATGTCGACTTTACCTGTAATTACCTATACAGACTAGACTGGATGTTCAGTTTCGACTTAAAATTGACAGCCAGCTAATGAAGTTGATATATTATTTCCAATTACCGATACACTTGGCAGTTACAAATAAAATATGCTTAGTATCCCCTATGATAAAAAAATTAAATGTAATGGAAACATGAAAATGCTAATATCCTACTTAGCCTTAGTAAAATAAACAAATTTTACATTGTATTCTTTAACTTATCTTTTTTTCATATTATTATGTTAGATCCAGCTTGCAATAAATGTGTGAAAACTTTGAAGATTATGGATATTTTAAAGATATGTAAACGCACAGACGGGCCGAGAAATCGACAATCAGATAAAATATATCTATAAAAAATCATTGTTGTTTTTTTTATTGTGTTAATAACTATCCTTAAATTAATTTTTTAAATCTTATTTATTAATCGCTTCGTCAATAGACAAGAAAAAACCGAGTTCAACTAAATACGCCGTAATAAATATTTCGATTCCGAAGTCATACGCATAAAGTAAATGAGCATTATTAGCTATAACTTAATAATAATAAATAATAATAGAAATCGGAACAGAATAAAGACATAAACTAATACAAAAAAAAACAAACGAATTGAGAACCTCCTTTTTTTAAGTCGGTTAAAAAAATCTATCGTATCAAATTTTGAACGTAAACTTAAACACAAAAAATCTCATCAACAACAACAGGAGGTGTTTAGTGACATACACACAGACAGAGGAATTATATATATACAACGTACGTAATTTCATTAGCCTTCTGTTGTAGTAGCGATGCAAAATGATGTTAAGCGAATACAGCAACAGTGTACTTGTAGATGCAGCGGTATCAGTATGCGGCAGGGACTTACGCTTCCTGCTGGCCGCGTTCCCGGGCCGCTATGTTAATTTAATTGTATAATTCGAATCGAGGTTGGCAACTGCTGCCTGTAAAATCAATGAGCAAATCTTCGAAGACCGAACATCATTTCCCCAAAAGAACACTGGACACAGACAACCCAACGTTATTGTTTTAGGACGATTTAATGTTATGAACTTAAGTTGGTGTTCAAGGTAATCTAAGTTACAAAGTTATAGTGAAATGATATAATCGCTTTGTCAATGGACAAAAGAAAGATTGACTGTAAGTTACAAAGTTATAGTGAAATGTTATAATCGCTGTGGACAAAAGAAAAAATCGACTTTAATAAATAAGCTGCAATAAATATTCCGATTCCGAAATCATACGCATCTAATAAATACGCAATATTAGGGATAACTCAAAAAGTACTTGTCAGATGTCACTGGTATCAATTTAGGACCACATGACAAGTAACCGCTTTTGAGTGAAAAAGAATCGTCCAAAACTCCAAATCGGTACACCTAGTAAAAAAATATTAAGTAACACACATAAGAAAAAGACTAATTGAGAACCTACTTTTTTTTGTAGTCGCTTAAAAATACAAAATTAGAAATTAAAAAAATCAGAAGCTAGATACAAAAACATAAAGGTACTACACTTTTTGACGTATTTGGCCAGCCTACCTGACAGATGACAATTCTATACCGGCAGACCGGGGTGTCGTAAGAAACAACACAAGCCGTCGAGCCCTGGTAGAGCTTTGCAAAAGGATAACATTTCCTCTACACTGAGTCATAACTATTTCCGTGATGCCTATCAGTTCAGCTACTACCCTTTTATTTGAGTCAGCTAAACGATCTGACGTATCAATTGAGGGTTTGAATAGGTATCTTCTTTCGTCTTTTGTTTTTCTGACCGATCGATTTTATAATTAGTAATACCCACGTGACTACATTTCATCACGTTGCTCGTCTACTCTTGTCAGCTTACATAAAAATTACATATAAGTCGATTTAATATTCGAGTATAACATATAAGTGATATAAAGCCAGAGTAAACTCAGCCATCGACACGCTACCCGTATCACAGAACGCATGCAGTGCGTTACCTCAAACATTACATAAGGCACGCTTATTACGTGTGCACAGTACTAAATACTGACTTAGTCTAGCTACAGACTGGGTTTACCCAACAGATATCATTAATGTTATGAACCCTACGAAGGACATTGACACTATGCATCACCCGGCCTGTGCCAAATGTATATCCATGTGTATTCACTATTCAAATAGAACCACTAGTCACTTCACATCCTTGTTTCGTTCTGGAATTCAAATGATGATACCTCTACCTACGTACTTATAAATCATTACGTGTTCGTCTATAAAGGTATGTTTATTCTATATGATAGAGATTACGCTACGTATCCCTGATCCTAAATCACGCTTCCGAAATTTTCTAAATGTCTGGTACCTATAAAATAGTTTTTGGAAATATTACAACTTATCACGAAAATAGTTTTTACATTCGTTTTTGGACTTCAAAGCGAGGGTAGCCGCAGTTAAAGCTAGTTCTTTCATTATTTAAAACTTGCTATCAATTATTATTAATCTACGTTCGCATGACAGTACTAAAATTCCTGTCATTAAGTACATTAGTGGACTTCACCTTTGAACTAAATTAATCTATGTACCGAGTTGAATAATTATTAAATGTATTTAACATCAGGAAGCAAGTCACTCCGCTTATGAATATAACATAAAATACATAATTACGGACATGCTGTCAGTAAGCAGCTAGTCAGTATTCAATGAATAAGTTGACCTTTTATAGACCAGAAACAATGTTACCGAGTATATACTCGGATGTAATATTTACATCGCCTATAAATCAAATTGTGAATAATAAATACAAATTAATTCAAGTTGAACGTCTAGCCTGGACCTACATCCTTGTTTGGTTCACAAATTTTACTCACTAAACAATGGACAAGCCTATATACTTACCAACTTTTCGCAGAAGTCAATGGTCTGATAATGAAATACAATATAATTAATCAATTTATGAATACACAATTATATCTATAAGCTATATACCGCCTTTATTAAGTACTTTTCGAAATGTTAGTATCGAGGTGGAAAAAGACCATAAACAAAATTAAATTAATTAGAACAAACACACAGCTGCCTACTTCCTAAAGTTTCCCTCACGAAAATGGGAGCGCTTAAAGGTTCGGAATTCCGTGTTTTCCTTCATCAACTCATTTTATTCTTTTTGAACGTAGTTTTACTCTTTTGCTAAATTTTTTTTATTGATGGGCGTTATTATTATACACCTTTATTTGACAATAGTAAAAGCAAGTGCAGTAAAGCAGTGCTGCTTTCTAACGTCATTACAAATGTCCCCAACGTCCTAGGAAATAAAGTGCTTTTCTGCAACTTAGTTGTAGATCAATCACCACAAGTAATTTGTAAAGTAAAATGAAATAACGAATAAGGTTAGGTTAGGTTAGAAATATTTTCCCAGACTATGCATCCCACATTAATTTACATGTACACTCAAAAGTTTTAAATCACAGGTGTTTAAAAAAGGAACAAATGTCAGTAGTAAATGTAAGTAGCAACTTACAATGCGGGCTTGTTATGCATGTGTGTCCGGTGAATACAAATGACGATATTTGGCGGTCAAAGCGAACACAAAACCCCGCAGTAAATTTATTACTCAAGTGTACACGATGACGTTACAACCATGCGACACACAAATACCTACCTGTTTATGAGAATTGATGCTTGGAATGTTATGTTTATTGCTTCCGGTCACATAATTTCACGGAAAACTGTAGTTCATAGGATTGTCTATATGATAGTTCATGAGCAAAAGTAAAGAAAACGAACTAGAAAACATAACATTATATGTCTATCACATTAGATTATGCATATTGAGATAGTTAGATATTGTAATTATTGTAAACCAATAACATTTAATCATCCTTTTATCCCCTTGACGCTAGATGGCGTTGCTTGTGCTTAAGTTTTCCTGATTGTTTCATTTTGTTTCGTTTAAATCAAGCATTACTTATGATTCGGTAATTATTATTTTTTAATATTCAAATTAATATTGTAAAATATTTTTCCGTTTCTTATACTTCGAATGTTATCTTTGAATATAAAAAAGAACTCGTAGTATGTCAAGCGGAAAAGTTGATTAATATTGTTTATAAAAGAAATATGTTATTTTATTTATTGACTATATTATAAATATAAACCATTTACCTTTTATAGCCAATAGCTGTTTATGATACATTTTATTCTCGATGAAAGTTAGTTCCCACTTTATCCGCCGCGCGATTATGCGCTGCCATCTATAAAATTCGAGCCTATCTAGAAATTCAATTTTTATATAAGTAAATCCACTTTCACACTATGGGCTTTTCGTAAAAAAAATATAATTATACCGGAAACTAATTTATTTAATAACTGGAGAATAATTATTTAATGCAAAAGGACGTCTAAAGCTAAGCGGTGAATGGGCAAATCTGTGGTCTGCGGGCACATTGTACCACGATTCAGCGAGGGCACGTTTGAAGATAGTCCTTTGAATTTTATTTTGTCATTGAGACACACATTGATCACTTACGGATGTTGTTATTACCCTCCTAAGTAATAGGTAGACAAAGTAATGTTTTAAGTATTATGTATTTAGCTTTATGACCGTAATCATTTAGAATATCATATTCAATGACTTACTGTAAATCGTTTTTAACGTAGTTACTACATAGTATCTAACAGGATCAGCTGCAGAGTAGTTGATTTGGAATATATTGTTTCATTAATTATCTTTACATAGATACTTAGCTCATCCCCTTGAACCCTCAGAGTCATACATTTTTGTATATTGTTGCTCTTTTTTCACCAGGATTTTCCTATCCATAGAACATACATTATCAAGACAGCATAAATACCAAGACCCTAAAATAAAGATCTATGCTAACAAATACAACTCGAGACCCTTTTCTTGATATATTAAGCTCTTCGAAAATATATTTGCCACTTAGTAGACCAAATATTAGTCACCTGGCTAAGTATAAGCGGTGCTTAATAAAACAATCGTATAAACTAATGATGTCATATTGTAATTTTCATAGCAATGTAAACACATTATTTTTGTCGTATTTGTCGAGTGTATCCACCTGGGGTCGCGTAAGGTGTAAACTCCAACTTCCTGGTAACTGCTATGTGTACGTTCGCGAGGGAAATGTCAAGGTCGCGTCCGCTCACTTCCTTTGCTAGACACTACGATTACCGTCTCCACAGATAATAAATGTTACTTACATTTAAAGCATTGCGGAAAAATTCAACGGAATTTCCCGTTACCAGATACGCTAGATAGGAAGGCATGCGTTTCTATTCTATTCATTATAATGCTGTAAATGTTAAATCCGTTTTAATATTTACCAATTTAAAATGAAATAAAAAAACGTAAAAAAATGAGGTAAAAAATAACTCACATGTGCACATAAATTAAAAGGAGCCAAATCTTCTTTCGCATATTTGCTGTTAAAACGATGGCTGACAAAAAAAATCTTATAAGCATTACGTATTGAGTAATTTCCTGCGTATTTCCCTGAACGATAAGAGATTGTCAAGGTCGGTGGTTAATTACTTGTGTGCCACGTTAATCTTGAGCAGTACGGAAATGGCTTTAAAAAGTTTTTTGAAATACTCACTTACTTATACGTACCTTCTTACTTAACAATAGATAAGTGTCAAAATTTTCAGGACAAGCTTTACATACGTTTTAAGTAACAAAGTCTATTATTAAAAACTATATCATAACGATCTAAAACGTTTCAAAATATTTGTTTACTTAATAAGGTGTATTATTTTTGAAACTTATTACATACTAAGGTGGGTGTGGGTGCCTACAAAACAAACAGTATCCACGTCGGATGCAGTTAGGTACTTATTATTGTAAGTGGTCATTATAGCTATATTATAAGTTAGTTATTTAATAACGTCCTTAATTTTCTATTTTATTACCTACTTTACGGATGTTTCCCAATTCTATAAACAGGGAATCTAGAGGCGGCGCCAATGGGCTTGTGACATAGTGCGGTATCACATTATGGTTATTTCCATTAAAAACGCTTGTTTAGTTTATTTTCGGCATAATTTAAGTACATCACATTTATAGACGACATATTTCACTTAGTCATAAAAAATAAGTCTTTTATAATGCATTTAAATGTAACAAAATTAAAAGAAATTGTCCTACGAAACACACTACACTTAATACATACCTAAACTAAAATGATGAAGGTTTCCAAACCGATTATACTATTATACGATTGTCTCAAGCTCTAACTCTTGTTCAGAGCTTTACAACACCTAATACCCATTTACAAAACAGATGTAATCCATATCCGATATAGTTAAGTTATTAGTGTTATTAGTTATTATCGGTTTATTATTAATTAATTTTTTAACATTTTATTACTTAACGAATAAGTTTCCTAGTTCTATAAATTAGAAACAAATTCATCAATAACATTTGCTATTAAAGTCGTATAAAGTTATTTAAGCTGAAAAGTAAAACAAAAGGTTCACTTACTTCATTCACCCTTGAGAAGATTTACACCTCAACTAAGGAATATCTCTCATTTCAGGTACTTACAGATCAATATCATGTGGTATTTTTCAACAATTGGGTATATCAAGCACCCAAATATTATGTAAAGTTCATTTTATTTTTCCTTATTAAAAATCAAACCAAAATAAAGTTTATTGTCGTATGTTCATTATCGAATGTTTTTTACATCTCGTAATTTCAATTTTAATAATGAGAATATTTTTCCTATTATATTATATTCAAAAATAGTGTATAGAAAGTGTAGAAACATCACATCTTGATTTCCTTTTTTTACTTGTCGCTTTTAAATGCAATTTTACAATTACCTACTGGTGACAAGGACCTGCAACAATTTAAACTTTTTCCGAAGCAGAAGTTTCTGCCAGACTAGGCAATTAAGAAGCATAAAAACTTAATGCATTTTAGCTGCCGATATATTTTTTAAGTTCTACAGTCATGTTTAGTCATTCCAGGGCTGAAAATGTTTACCAAAGATCAATCCGTCTGTCTTAACCAATTACTGTATTTCTACAAAAAACTTATTTCTAACTCCTGTATTTCTACTAACAAAAACACTGGGAAAAGGTTTTTATGAGTTCAGAAAAACTAATGATTATATAATTTAGAAATGTAGATAGGTATGCGGACTATGTCGGTTTGAAAAACCTCCGGCTCACGAAGTTATCACTATTAAAATAAATAAGGAAATTTAAGAAGATGATTAACAAAATAAGTAAAACTTTTGCTTCTACAGATTTACCACATTCATTTTTATAGTACAGGAACATTGTATTAATTTCGAACTTAACAAAAACATACGTATCTATGTATATTGGGTTTTCGTTATAGTAAAATATTATAACGGGTCTACATAAAGATAGGATCATAGTTTTGAGTAATTCTACTTTCTTTTTACATGAAACCATTTAATTTTTTTTCCCTAAGTTTAGCATTTTTTTTTTTCAGTATCTCACCGTTGACACCTATTTATGTTGTTAGTGTTCTATCCCGATATATCATAAATTAATGAAAAATAATAAGATTGTTAATTTTCAAATGATGCGTAGACAGATAAAAAGTGATACGTTAAAGAATATACATGAAACTCATAAAGGGAATCATATTTGACGTTACTTGGAACCGAATGCAAGTTAATACGCCACACAGCGCTCAGTGACGTCATTAATGTCCTATGATATAAAAATAACCTAAACACATATTTGATACTTTTTGGACGTAACTTATTTTTTAGGTTTGCTAAAGCAAGAGTTCGAAAAAGGAACTGCTGCATTTTTTGTGTGTTGTTTTTTATGTGATATGAAATATAATTACTGTTATCGGTATTTTTCCTTGAAGCCCGTTTTGTGACTCGTTTGTCAGTAAGTTACATAAAATACTTTGCAATGTTAAACAGTGAAGATGTACTTTTGAACATAATATAGCATAAACCTTATACAAGAGATATGATGTGTATACTTAAAATAAATAAGTGGCATCAGCTGGCGTTTTGTTTACGTCGCAGGGCCCGGCGCGGCGTAACGACGGCGCCAATGAAGCGCGGTTCCTCCGAACCTTTCTTATTATTATGGGGCTGTGATTTTAGAACGGGGAATACAATAGAATAGTTTTAAGTTTTAGAACTTTTAGTATAACTATTTTCACTATATTAGGAAATAAATACGATAAACAACTTCTGTAGTTACAGGGATTTAAGGTGCTTTGTTATTGTCTACACAACATACATATTAATAATAAACGATTTTTGCTGGTTAGTTGACTAATGTTTCTTATGAATCGTCACCCAAATGAGAAGTTATTAGTTACATGTAATCTATTGTTGTTTTTGAAGTAAATAAGCGAACATCGTCTGATTTATTAGAATAACAAATTGCCTACTAACGAACAACAAGTTGCCGCGCCGTATTGATTATTATAAGTAAAGTTTTTCATATATTATTATTTATGGCTGTTTATATGGTTATTGTACAAAAAAATACCACTACCACTTTTTACTTGGTATAATAAAGGTTAAATAAATAAATAAAAAGGAAACTAACTTCAGTGGCAACACAGTTTTCAACTTTTACAGTTGTTTATGAACATACAATTGAAAACATGTTCTTTGATGCTATAATAAATCTTTAAAACTTCACATTATCCTCAATATCCAGAATAACGATGATAAATCTATTAGCATAAGTTTTAAAGCTTAAACTACCAGCAGTTGATATTTGTTATTTAGCATATTAATGCTAAATTATACCTAAGTCGAACCAAAAGTATTAATATTTTCAATTTCTGTAGAAACTTCGTAACGAAAAGTACATAAAAAATACTTTAAATACTAAGTATGCTGTATAGAAATTTCAAGCCAAACCATTGACTACATTTTTGTAGTTACGGGACCTGAGACAAGGAAATTGATAGCTACTTATTACTTATGAGTCGTCTCTACAGTATTCTTAACCCAACTGGGAGCAGTTTTCGTGGTCGCTGAAGCATCAAGTGCGTGTTCAGCTCCACACTTTCCCACCAGGGCGCGCGGCCCTCGCCCCTGTCACCTGAAGCCTTACTACCGGTTAATTAACTGAACTGTAATTAATTCTTAAACATGTTTACTGCAAAAAAATCCCGTATATTCAAGGACGAGTCAGATGAAGATTTTTACATACCATCACAATATTATTGTGTTTCGATTATTGATGAAACTAATGTATTTGTTTAGTATCGTTTGAAGCGTTGTAGAGATTAAATAGCTCTGAATTTAAACACGCATTCCAATTGTAATTTCTATTGCATTCCTACATTCCCTGTGTCGCAAATGTTGTATTTATAAAAAGGAGTTATCACAAGCTCTCAGGACCCTAGAGAGTAGATATATCCGGGAATCGAAGCCGGGACCGAGACGACCGACCGAGCCAAGGCTCGGTTTGCGATCGGTCGATGGAATTCACTTAGTACAAATGAAACTGAAAAAAACCTGTTATAAACACTGAAGGACGTTTGGAAAATGAAATAAATAAATATCAACGATTTATGATAAATATTTGCAATAACAGG
>DWJN01006240.1:0-10824 GCA_018248895.1 Carystus phorcus
CTAAAAGTTCTAAATAAAAGTCCGCGATAGCATATGTCTAGCTTTTAAGGTTAACCCACTATAACCATTTTTATGGTTATCACAAAATTGTTTTAAAATAATAATTTATATGGTAAATCTACGTTTGCTGGGGTCTGCTAGTAAGTTATATATCACAGACACTTATTTTTGAACATAATTACCATGTCGCCGTAGCCGGGCAATAAACTATTTAGGCATCACTAACTATCCGACAGAAGACGTTAATTTTTCAGGATAAAAAGGAGGCAATTAACAATTCAAGATTATAATTGGTCTCTGTTTCAAAAAACCCGATCAGCCGTTCTTACCTCGCTGGGAATCGAACTCAAGACCCTCTGAACAGTTTGGCATGCTGAACATTGCCATATGAGTCGTGATTCTAATGAACTTATATGATAATATAAACGAATTCAATTTAAAAGATTGAGATTATCAACAAGTGTATTTTAATTTAATTAATTAATATTTTGTCTGCGGAATCCAACTCTATGACAACGGGATATTACTAAGATAAATCCATGAAACTGGATTTAAAATAAATAAATACCGCTACATAAATAGCCACACATTAACAAACCTTGTGGCGCCGTTCCGTGGTCAACATAAGACAAGGATACACACAGACTAAAAGACATCATTCAAAGTTTTGCTTCGCTGGGAATCGAACCCAGAACCCTTAATGGCGGCCATGTTGTTGACTATTGGGACACGATGTTTGTCAATTATATCAGCGTGGGATATCGTCAAAGAGAATATAAGTATATGTGTAATTATAAAGCATAATTCACAACGAGCTCTTATAAATTCTAAATCTGAACATATAATAAAACTAACTGATCGCTGTATGTATGTACATGGCAAATGTATGGCAAATATACGCAATGGAACCCAAAACAATGTTTTTTAATATAATCTCTCTGTGTGTTTGTGCACGCTAATCTCAGAAACGACTTATCCCATTTGAATGCAGTTTTTACTATTATATTATGATCGGTTTCACTTAACATTTAGTGTGTTTTCATTTAAATCAGTCATATTTAGCAGAAAAATTGTTAGGTCAAGTATATGTTTAGTATTCATATGATAAAAGCTCGATTTAAACATTTACCGAACACGACAAACCTATAAACGTCACGAATCTATACACACGTGACATGCAACTGACAGCTACATTTCCGGTCAACAATACAGCGAACCACAAAGTTGTTTTCTAAACCAATATCCATTCAAAGAATAACAGCCCTTAACAGTTGTTAGTAAGAGGCACTTTTCTTTGCTGCAAAAGTTTTTCACAGCTCTAGAAATTGTAAGTTGTCGAGCAATTTTAATCGTTGCTAGGATGAATAAAAGGGTGATAATGCCCTGCAAAACGGGTTATTATGTAAGTCGTTCATTGTATTCACGATAACTGTGTTCGCACAAACAATAGCTTTTGTATTTTCTTTTGAATTCGCATTTATTAATAGTTGATTTAAGTTTTGATAGTAGCAGTTGATAGTAGCTACTTTTGTCGTCATTTTCTGAAACGCTAATAATATTGTTGAACTAACAGACGTTTTAAATTACAAGTTCTATCAAATCAATTCGAATTTATGTAACGTTGATTAGACAATAATAAATCAGGAAACAAAATCGCATTTGGCGTATGATTCGAAGTAAAATTCGACATTATGTGATAAATTATTCAAATAAAATGACACATAACTAACGTTTGACGATAGATTTGACAGTTTTTATGTCAATTTTTTTTATCAGCCTTTCAGAAGCAGGCGGTTTGAATTAGAATTGTATTTTGGATTACAATTAAAGTTTAGAAATGGCTTATTGACTTAACTTTGCTTCTATAAGGTTAATTTTGATCAGTTACGAGCAAAAGAACCCTCTGGCTTTACTGAATCAGTCGCCAAACAATTTGCTGTGGCTGAGAGCTTCTCATATTTCTTGGTCGACGATGCATTAGTGATTCCTTCGGTGTTGCTAATTTCCATGGTCAGTAACTACTTACCATCGAGTCTGTTCGTTTGTCGACTAGTTATATATAAAGCATTTGATTTTTAAATAGAAACTACATAGACTCACAGTTGATCTACAAATGACATTGATTGATGCAACACGAAATGAAGGAGGCAACTTTAATAAATTCCAAAACGAAATATTATAAAACTGATGTTTGTTTGAATGCCTTAATTTTAAAAATTACTGGTTCCAATTGAAAAAATACTTTTGTGTTAGATAGTCCATTTACTGTAGAAGGCCATAGGCTACAATATAACGCTACTAATAAGAGCTGAGCGTTGATAAATTTACAAAAACGGGTCAAATATTCTAACCTGATACGAAGTGCCATAAAATAAAAAGTCTGTATACAAAAATATATTTTATTACAAATGAATACTGAACTTAATCACAAAATGTTACATAGTAATTACATTAACAGACTAAACATCAGACTAGCTACCATCCTTTGCTTGAATAAGCCGCCAAATGTACGTTTTGTCTAGAAGTTTGAGTCAGTAATTTTATTTTTCGTCTTTCTTAGCAATGTATTAATAAAGTATATCTATATCTATACTAATATATAAAGCTGGAGAGTTTGTTTGTTTGATTGATTGTTTGAACGGGCTAATCTTAGGAACTACTGGACCGATTTGAAAAATTTTTTTACTGTAAGATAGTCCATTTATAGAGGAAGGCAATAGGCTATAGAACATCACGTCAAGATGAATAGGAGAGGAGCAGCAATAAAAAATATTGCGGAAACGGTAAAATTTTGAGCTATCCATGCGTGCGCTGAGTAAACCGTGAAAGTTACTCAAAAATCATGTATTACAATATTGTTCCCCTCTAAAAGTTCTAAATAAAAGTCCGCGACAGCATATGTCTAGCTTTTAAGGTGGACCCACTATACCCATTTTTGTGGTTATCAAAAAAATGTTTTAAAATAATAATTTATGTGGCAAAACAACGTTTGCTGGCGTCATCTATTTAAATAAATAGGACGATTCGCGCGCACGTAGGACAGAGCCGCGGCGTCGTACCGCACCGCATTGAATTCGCATCGGATCGTTTTGCAATCGCGTTCGCATCAGATCGCTCACATAGGACGCTGCGTAAACAATCGATCGAATAACGAAAAAAAATTAACTAACCATGCGTACATTACTAAGTGAGCGACTGGAAATACAGAGGTTAGGTTAGGTTTTTTTGTATTTTAAGTAACTAAAATTAATGTTTGTAAGTTGCTGTTCTGTTGATTTTAACTGAAACTTTTCTTTACAATCACTCGTTTTAATACTATACACATTTTAAAGTACGCTCCAAATTCTAATCATAAAGACACGAGCCTAGGGTTGACCGCTGTATCTTAAGTAGTATCGTACTAAATATATTCTCGTCATTTGTTGTAAAAAAAACATATGTTGTAAAAAATAGGGTAGTAAAAAATATGCCATATATTCAAAGGCCAACTCAATTGTAACGCGAAATGGTGTGAAAAAAAATTACAAAAAAAAAAAAAAGAAAAAATTTAAAAAAAAAATTACAGCCCGAAACGAGTCACATCGCTAGATCACTCATTAACATTACAGTACAGCAAAAAACAACCGTTTCTTTTTTGAAGATAATTAAATTTAAACTTGTTTATTTTATGCAATAAAAATAACGACCCCATACAAAGTATGATGATGAAAAATAAACGTGTACTGGTTTTTTCTCTCCTGATTTTCCCAATTTTACAAAAGTACTAAAAGTACCTTCTACCAAAAGCTGTATTATTAATATGTAGGAGTTATTAGGCAGGCATTTCAGTAGAAATAAATATCTAAAGAACGGACAAGTTCACATTGAAAATCAGTATCACTACCACAGCAAATACTGTATGCTATATTTTTCATGAATGCTTATAGTAAACAATCTCATATGATCTAGTGTTATTTTAACTATCTGGCAGTTATGTACCCTTTTACATTACTTAAGATAAGAATTTAGTGGAATAAACGTCCTATTTTAATTATAATCCAGAATTCTTTTCATGTACTCCGTTAGTTAAGACTAGGAAATCTGCATAGAAGAGCTTAATACAAGATTGATGAGTTCAACTTAAGTAGGGTCTAATCCTCATTTTCTATGTTCTTTATCAGTTGGGAATTCAATCTCGTAAATTACATCTTGTAAACCAAAAATTATAATGGTTCCATATATTTTAAGGCTATTTTAAGTTTTATTTAATATCATTTATTCGCTTCATCAACGTTTAAATGGGTACTATTCGAGTCTATAAGTGAATTATTCGAGTACGAATACAATCACGTAAATATAATATTCGTCACTTTTTGTCCATATTTAATACAGATGGTTTGATAAAGTATTGTATAGCGTCAATTTTTTAAAATTAAAAATTATATATTTTTTTTCCACTATAAAAGTTAATGCTTCACTACTATCCTGCCTGATGCATTAGAAATGCAGCCTTGGATGGTGAGTAAATTGGTAGGGATTTAAATAATTACGACATAGAGTCTGAATTAATTAGGCTTTATAAAATATTTGCTTTAAAAAATTTAAAAACCGCAAATGCTTTAAACATTTTTTATGATTGACTGTAGTACAACATATTTAAAAATGGCAGTAACACAGGAAATGTTAAATTACTCTACAGGAATAAAAAACGGACTACAAACTTTTATAGCGACCTTGTGTAGCGACATTGCACCATACATATGTCGCAGTAACTTCACATCAGACCCGAATCACGCTATCAAAGTTTTCTTCAACGCTAGCATAAGTACAAATTTCAAATAAGGAACAATTAGAACACAGTTTCTGTAGACATTATTCTTCAACGCTAGCATAAGTACATATTTCAAATAAGGAACAATTAGAACATAGTTTCTGTAGACATTATTACCTAGGCTCGTCCTAGCCTGGGATATGTTCATTAAACAAATCCCTTACGTAGTTAATAGTTCTCTGCTAAAACCTGATTAATGTTCTAGAATGTAATAGCAATTTACACTAACCAATTATCCCTAGTAGTAGTATTTTTACAAAATTCGTTTGCATCATCGGCAGAATTAAACGAGTGGACCGCGTTTTTATGAAGCTAGCAAACAAGCACATGGGCCACATGATGGTAATTGTTTAGCATCGCCCGTGGACATCATCAACACCAAGTCGTCACTGATGTCTTATCGGCCAAGAAAGAAAAGAGAAGAAAGAAATTACCGGCTCTCAAGCTATCAACCATAACACGACGAAACGTTTAGGTAGCTAACTTAAGAAAGAGGGGTAGCGAGCCAAGCAGGCTTCACAGAAATTAATATCAATAATAATATTAATGTATTCATCGTTTACCAGGTATTTGCCAAAGTACGTATTACCTTCTATCTGGTGAACAAAGTAGCGCAACTTTTTACCACTGTTGCTTATAAAAACTTAGCAATAAAAGTTAATAATTTAATAATTTTACTTATAATAATGGAATGTGGTTGTCAATAAAACTTATAAGAAACTACTAGTATCTATGATCAAAATGAGACAAGAACTTTAATAAACAAACACATATTTCTCCGCACTAACACTCTCAGCGTTGCGATTGGTCTCATAGTCGTACAATTAGATAATACGATCCATCATGACCATTTCTTTGTGACTTATTTGTGACATCAATCATCATAATCATCTATCACGAATGTCTGAAAATGACTTATTTGTCACATTATGTCTACCCCTGCAGGTACGAACTCTGAGAGTATCACATTGCAGATAGAATCTCACCTAATTAACGTCAATACAGTCCTGATTGGATCATTTTTTACAATAAAAATATATGCAGAATTTATTTTATTTGCCTTTGTTACTTTTAATAACCTAGATATTTATGTCTTACGAATAATATATCTTGTTTTTTATTTTTAACTTGCAACAAAATTTAATATCTTTTATTCCCTACCGAAAAAAACCTCTTTATAATATTCATATGTGCTTGGAATACTACATCTGTTCACATAGTTCACACAATAGTTTTTTATTCCGAAGGTCCATCAGTATTTGTCAAATAAGCCGTCTCATATCAGATCTTAAGAACCGCAACGCATCTGTGTCTACCCGATAATTCATGGTAAATGCTCCTGAACACTAGAAGCGTGCTCTGCCGATTATCAAAGAAAGAACCTATCTGACAATTTATTCTCCTTTGCATCCGAAAGAAATCATCATAACAGGACAAAATTGCTTCTCTCTTCCCTAAAACAGAAGATAGATACAGAAAAGGCTTAAGAAACTTATTCGTTAGCTATGATTATGGTATCCGGTGGTGCTGACGATGAGAGAATCGATGGTGGTGACGGCCGCGGTACACTTGTTCCTTCTCTTGCGGCTACAGACCCATCTGGTGCGGAAACTCCTACCCTGCGGCCGCTCCCGGATGAACACCATATCCTTGTATATGAGCTGAGGGTTCCCGTGAACAGATACTACGAATCGTGCATCTGAAATTGTTTGGTAATTTTATGACGCTTCGTCGTTAGCTTTCATCCAAGGTTTATCTCGCGGAACATACAACGTCGTCTTTTTTACTAAAACTAAACCTAAACCCCTCATGGTTGCTATGGAAACACACAAAGACAAGGACTGAAAACTAGACCGAAAATAGAAATTTAAAGTCATCATACAAGTTTCCGGCTCAGTGTGAATTCAAACCAAGTTTCTTCAAATTACGGTTCAACATTGTGACCATTGCCCAACGCGGATTTTTGGGTTTTATAAGTTTTTGTCATAAAAGGCTAACCAAAAAGCAAATAGACCACCGCAAATAGATAACTTTATCATAGAGGTCGCCAATGTAACACCGGCTAGGCTCACCATTAAGGAGAAAGCACTCGTAGCTTAATCATTGCTGTCCTTTAAAAAAAGTTCTCACTGCGACCACAATGGTTTTGGATCGCTTCTCAATTCACATTTTCAGCAAAATTGTTAGAATAAATTTACCAAATCAAAAATCTTCATAATACTTTCTAGCGTGCAAAATATTTGTTACAATATTTCTTAGTTGTTCAACGTAGAAATTTATTGAAGTCGTAAAAGATCTTGTAGTGATAGTATTAGTAGTATTAGTGATCGCTTAAACAAAGCAACTTACCTGTACCTCAAGCTCATAAACAAACAGATGTGAGATCGATAATAAATCATTTGTACTTCCTGATTCACACAAATCATCTTATTAATATTACTTAATCTTATCAGTATCTATGATTACGTATTCCTTCGTCCTTTATTATGCGTACCGGAAAGGTCTGGAAACATGACCGCATCGATTTTAATGACGTTATCAAGAGTGAATATTTTGTCCTAAGTTAGTACACTTTGCCAAACAAAATTAATGAAGATGTACTGTAGATTTAATGTTTTAAGTAAAAAATATGATTGACCCCAGAAACCAAGAATACAGGTTGCTCAAAGATGAAACTACCAAATAGTTTTACAGTCGGCATCGATATAAATGATCAAAATATGAATTTTATGGCAACTTCACAGAATCGTTTCTTAAATTATAATATCAATAAATATGCTAACAAAAACCTTACCTAAATTATTATTTACACAACAATGAGGTGCAATGTAATTACTTAAATACACTATTCATCATTTTCATATGCTAATAATAGTGTATCTAAAACCTAAACCCGATTAAAAACACCTAAGTTTAAAGTCTGACAGATATTTTTATATGATTATCAAAAGTATAAAGTAACTTCTAACGCCATCTATTACCGACTAGCAGTCTTGTCAAGATTTCCTGTAACTACTACAAAAATATAATATTCCGAACTTGTCATAACAATTCAGTTCAATTTAAATTTTTCGCCCAACATTTTCAACAAAAATGAGAATATTAAATTTGGAAATGATAGATATTTTCAAAATGTATACTTTTTATATTTCCAAAGTTTATCTTTCTCCCTAAAAACAATTTTTTCAGATATAAACCGATATCGGTAATACATAAACCGATTAAATTCTTCAATTAATGTATTAATTGGCACCAGAAATATACATAATTGTTAGGCATATCTCATCTTCATTTACCACTTAATTTACTTTCAATTGTTTTAGTTTCCGTCAAGCAATATTATTGCTTCGGTCAAGCAAGATCGCATTCATAGCTATTATTTTATAGTTACTTATAGCGTGCTATTCTACCACACATCTATTTGTCATATATGTAGATACTTCCAATTCGCTTTAAAAATACTAAAAACTTTAATTTAATAATATTTATATTAAAATATAAATAAAAATAAATACCATAAGTAACATATTTTAAAGTCATAATCCAATCGCAAAGGATCCAATGCCATCTGTCGGTGTCGCTAAGTACAATTTGGTAGTCACGGAAGTTCCGTGTTTTAACTGAAACACTGAAGTTGAACGACCTCGCAGGAGGGCGCTGTTTGCTGCGCATTCCTTTTTTAAATTCAAAACAAGAAGATTCGAATTCGAGTCAATGCCGTTGCGTCGACCTAATCTCTATTCTATGGGTCTTGCGTTATGTTACTACCTGTACCAGTAAAACAGGTTAATTCAATCGAAAGCTGCCATAATCAAGTGTACAGTAATATTAGATAGATTAGAGTTTAAGCGTATGAAAGATAAAAATATCAATTTAATAAGTGATCAGAACAAGGTATTAGGTAGAGATTTAACAACTACAATATTATGTAGTTTGGTTGGAGTATGAAATCGGATAAAGGGTAAAGCTTTCTCTAGACATGTTGATAACCATTAGTGTTATAGAATTGTATGGTACTGATCACATTCTTCTAAGTACCCATCAGCCGTTTGACTAAAAAGAACCTATGTAATAGCTACCGACCTTCGTAGCTTCGTATATTCATTTTAGATACAAAAAAATATGAAACAATTTTTAGAATCGCACTATTAATTTTTAATAAGAAATTTCTTCCAGAAAACCCCGAGGCGAGCTATTGAATTAATAAGTATTCAGTTTTCAACGATTTACTATTTGAGAGATTAATTTTGTTCTTGTAGATCTTGATTTTCAAATCTAAAACAATTCGTAGCACAAACATCATATACATTATTATTATTGATGTCAAATGATTAAATTCTTTAATACGTTACTATATACACATTAATATTTCTTTTTATTACTGCTAGATGTTTAAGGACGTAAGTACATTGCGAGAGCTCAAGCGACTATGGTATCTCCTGTATCCACACTAATAAGCGTATAACAACTCACTTTTAATTTATTCAAACACTTCATTTACTATAAAGTTAGATCCACTGGTTGAAGAGTCACAAGTGTCAGAATCGGCTGACGCACCGGGAGAAATCACTCACCACGCCATGTACTTAAATAGGGCTGTCAGGTGGTCAGGAATCATTTGAATTTCTTACATCTCTTCAAACTCTAAATATCCCATGGAAACAAAACGAAAATTTGAAATCATTAAAAATATCCCATCGAAACAAGATAAAAATTTGAAATCATTAACTTTCACTATTCACTTAACTGTACAAAAATGATTAGCGTAAAATCTAACAGCAATGTATTAAAACCAATATCTTTAATATTAAATACTAATTATGACCGAAACAAATATTTGCATATATTATTAATTAAGTATAATTTCAAGAACATAATAATACGTTTACCTGTTAGATCCAATGTATTGGATTCAATAACATAATTTTATGTGTAAATTATGTTCAGATAATTTATATTTACGTATTTTATTAAACAAAGTATATTTTCAATAAATAGAGAAGCTTTCTTTTTTTACTAATTAAGTTTATGCTTGATTACAAACCTATCTGATAGAGATTTTAAGATTTACTTGAAATATTTCTCCTAAATGAGTTAGCCTTATAATACCCGTTTTTATCAGACTACAAAAAAATTTGGGATATTGTTTGGGAAGTCGATGCCAGTTTCTTAATTCTAGACCAAAGACACTTACTTCCTAAACTTCTCCCTTCCTAAACCCTCAACAAATTATTTTATTCTTTTTGAAGGCAGTTTTTTCCTTTTTTGTTAAAAGATTTTTTAGGTTGTTCACACATTCAAGTCTAATCTGGCAACCCTACACGAGGCGCATATGTAGAACAATAGTAACGGCATCTCGATGTGAATGCGCTTCCACCGATGTTAATATCTGGCCACTCTCACGGAACGATACACACATCTGATCGTTTTTACAGCTGCACTCATATTTCTTATACCAAATCATATAAGGGTACATCCAACACGTGTCTAGTTAAATAGGACTTGAGTCTCACTCAATCTAGTTCAGTACGTCCCATATCGCTCATTTGGAGCGACAGTGACATATGTAAGTGCAAAATGTTAATTTTACACTACGCCATATTTAAGATTCTTTAGGAACACCAATGAAGATTCTTAACTGTTCTTACAACTAATGAATAATATATACAATATATTATATTATTTTTATTTTATTTTCACTCCTAACGTGCATGACTATGGGGATGATTTTTAGGTTAACTAGGTCAGCTTTGCATTTTTTGTAATTACATCACTGTCGCTCCAAATGAGCTATATTTGTATACGGCAATCAGTCGTCCGCAGAACTCTAGGACTCCTTTGCAGATAGAATAAATTATAACCTATATTTATGACGCAAAAGTCTAACTTAATTTAAAGTTAAGTAGTAATGTTATGTGTAATAAAACTAGATATATAACATTAACGGCCGGTTTCTGAAAGGCTGATCAACGAAAAAATTAAGAAATTCACTATCAAATCTATTGTCAAACGTC